>JAYMTC010000056.1:0-17299 GCA_036897605.1 Melianthus villosus
TAAGAAAAAAGATTGGTGATAAATTTAAATTTAAATTTAAATTTAAATTTAAATTAAAATTGAAATTGAAATTAAAATTAAAATTAAAATTAAAATATGGATTAAAAGAAACGTTGGGTTGGAGCGGTCTCATAAATTTCTAGACAGAGAAAGTAAGAGGAAGGAAGAAATATAGAGCGAGAAACAAGGCGCGGAGGCCGTCCTGAATAACGAAGACACACAGAGAGAGAGAAAAGCTTCATTCTTCTTTCTTTTCCCTATCCAAAAAGCTCGTGTCTTTCATCATCGCTCCTCTTTGATTTAGGGTTTTCAAACCTGTAATTTTTACGATTAACGTAACAAAATCGCCTACAGGAGGAGAAGGATTGTAGAAACATAGATCAGAATATTGCAATCCTTTTCAAAATTTTATTTATAGATCTTGCTTAATCCGGACGGCAATCAATATTATATTCTCTGGATTCGTTTATTTTGCGTGTTGTTTATGCAGTATTTGGAATTATGTTGGTAGTAATTCGTTCATGGTTTGAGATTTGGGAGGGATTGATTTGTTGAGCTGATAACGGGGGCGAGTTCCTTCTAGATTGCTCTAGAAGGTTCAGGATCTGACGCCGGGGAGGAGGCCGCAGGCTTTGATCAGCGTCGGATGAGAAAGGGTTCACATGTTTCAGCGATCAAAAGGGAAAACGATGAAATGGGGGACATTGCTTAAGGATTTTAAAGAGAAGGTCGGCATTACACAATCTACTTCCACTGCCACAGCTTCCTCCGCTGTTGGTTCATCTTTTCCCTCTTCCGGGACTCGTGATAATGCACATTCTTCATCTGCTCAAGGCTTATTCTCTCCTTCAAGGTCCATTAATGCTTTCTGTTTATTTGTGTTCTCATAGTTGTTTACATCCCTTGATTCTACCATGTTTTTCCCCTCAAGAAGGTTTTTAGTGCTTTGAAAAAATGCATCTTCCTTCTGAATTTTCACCTGGATAATTTTTTTTTAATTGTTGATAAGTTTCAGATTATAAGAAAGCAGTAACCACTATTTATGATGCAATGCAGTTGGCATTGGGAAACAATTAGTGGGAGTGAGCCGCCCAAATATGAGAATTTGAAGCTTCACTTTAAGCAGAAAAGAAAAACTTAGAAAGTTTTTTTTCTTGGATTAGTTTAAGTTTTATAGCAATAGGTGATAATATTGCAATATAAATAAACCAGATTGTTATATTTAAAGACTCATAGCGAGATATGGTTAGGTTTAAATACGAGTAGTTATATCAGGAAGGCGAATTCCATTAGGTCATGGACTGTCCTAGGAGGCTGAGAAGAATGGTTATGAAAAATCAATTTATGTCCTAAAGTCAATACATGAGGTAGTGACGGAGGGCAGTCTCATGGGGTTGTTGAAAGGTTTTGGGATTTAAGTTGATTGCTGAACTTATTAATGCCAAAACATATCTCGACAGTTGTGCGATTCAAACTACTCAAAAAATTTTGTCCATAAATGGAGCAAATTATGTTAACAGCGGTCAATTGTACTCTTATATTAGCAAGCCTTTTTTTGAATATTCAAGCATTCACTTGACACCTGACATTCCTCTAGGTGTGCCAATTCCAGAGCTTACAGTAGAAGTCCCCTAATAACCGATGACTTAATAATTTAAATTGATTTTTTCTGCCAAGCTTCCTCAAGTGTTTAATCATTTTATACTAACTGAAGTATTAACTAACCAGGCTCATCAAATTTGTATTATCAAATCTTTAATGCAGCTCATTAAAAGAAAGAAAAGAAGAAACTACCTACATTCCATATCTAATGTTCGACTCTAGTCCAATGTTCTCTCTATGCGAAGAACACTACACTCCTATAAAAATCAGTCTACTCACACTACAATCTTTTATTTCTTGTAAAACATATGTATAAATTGTGGGAGGGATCTGATGAGAAAGAAGCGGGATTTTGGTTATTAATTATACCATATTTAGTTATATTCTTAGTTTTTTATATGACCTCTCTTTTATGAATTCAGAGACAACTATGAACTGGAATTGGACTTCAAGAGATTTTGGGAAGAATTTCGTTCTTCTAGTTCGGAAAAGGTTCGTAATCATCCTTTTATTATCTGCAGTATTTTTCGTGTATCAGAAGTGTGCTATCTCTTACTGGTGATGCAACATTTGTTGTTGGTAATAGTGCTAATAATTTTTCAACATTCATGCAGGAGAAAGAAGCGGCCTTGAATCTAACTATAGATGCTTTTTGTAGATTAGCGAAGCAGCGAGCAAATGTACCACAGTTAGTTACAATGTATTGAATACTATCCTTGCCTTATATCTGTCAATTACCTTGCCTTGGTTTTATGAAAGGGAATAATTCTTATATGGTAGTTGTTCTGCTAATGATTTTTTCAATTTGGACAACTAGTATTCTTACCGAACTTACGGTCCACTAAAAAAATTACATGACAGTTGAATCTTACCATTTTGTGGTATCTTTCTATTTATTGTCTTTTAATTATTTTTTTTCTGGGAGGGAGGGATATGTGTTCACCTGGCAAAACGGGTTATCGTGTCAAGCCCTTTAAATTTAAAAATATCATATTTAAATATGTGTCACAAATTTATTTAAATAAAATTAATCAATTTATTATGTCTAATTATACCTTAATATGTCTTAATAACATAACAAGTATGCATTAATATGTATAAATCGTATTAACATATTTACAAACAGATGTATATATGTCTTATCGTGTCTTAACGTGTCTTATCATGTCTCTCATTGCCACATTTACCTGTAATGTACTTAAGTAATGATAAGAATACTGTTGAAACCGTTGTCCACTAATAACAGCTATACTCTCAGGGAAGATTTTAAATGTGCAGTACTTTTTCCATGTCATTCATTTGTATACACCTTTTTGGATTTATAGGCAGAATTGTAAGAAGCAACATTTTTTTGTGCCGTATGACTTCATATATACAGGTAGGATTGTGTGTATTCTGTTGGCTTGTTGTTTATGACAATACTTAGTGTTTTTTGTTAATTTTTTTTTTGTTGCTTGAGTAATAATTGATGGATAGGTGATAACATTAACACAATACTCTTGATTTATGAGTGTGGAAACAATTTGGCAGAGACAGCCTGCTTGATTTATTGGTGTGAACTGTATAAAAGATTGATATTAACTTAAATTTAGTTGTCAATTTAAATATTTTAGGTCATCATTTCATAATTCTTTTGACTTCCATGTAATTCCAGTTGCACAGTTGAAAATATTGTTAAAAGAAATATCAAAGTTGTCATTTGCATTTAATTCAATGCGACTATAGAATTTTAAATTTAAGATCTTGGAATCATTTTTCAAGAATGTTCTGCACTAGAAATGTGTGTAATTTGTCATAATAATTCCGTAATCATGTTGAAGATTTTGGAATTTGGTAAATAAATTAGTATATAGGATTTATTTTATAGAAGAACGATTACTACGCAGAAGTAAGTCTCTACACTGTTATTTTGTAATGAGATGGTCAGTTTGTAGCACATGAATGACTCAAATATGTAAAAAATGGCTGAGATCCATCGTACACAAGCATTTAGTGAATGCGAAATACGCGTGGTGTAGGTTTTAGAGAAACTTGAATGATTTTGTGCTTTAGGAAAAATTGGGGAAAATTCTAGTAGTGTGGGTTTCTTGATTTTACGTGAGGTGGGATAGGTGTCCTTGTATCTTATGATTTTATTTTTTAGTCATATGGTTTGCTTGTTTGATTTGGATTGTTAAAGTAACTGAGACACATTCTTGCAAAACTGAAATTGCTTATTATCTGCCTTATATTTTGTGTGTTGACCAAACTACAGGTTAGTTGAAACACACATATTCTCCTTTGTTGTTGGAAGAGCTTTTGTCACAGATATAGAGAAGCTGAAAATCAACAGTAAAACAAGATCATTGGATGAAGTGGAAGTGTTGAAGTTCTTTTCAGAAGTCACAGAGGTTTCATGTTATATATTTTAGTGTAATATTACTGTAATTTTAATAATTGTTTCCTAAAAAATGGTTTGTTACTGCAAATGCATCTGCCTCCAAGAAATCAACTCACAGATACCTCTTTGCAGGATGGGATTAGCCCCGGTGCAAATATGTTAGCTGCAATAGAAATACTCATATCGGGGGTATATTTCTTTAATCTTCGCCATTTTAAAGGTTTTGTTATAGTATGCATGCAAGATTGAGTCCCCTTTATCTGCCATTTGTACTGAATTGTGATTCTTCTACATATCTGTCTCTTGAGAAATTGTAGCATGGAATGATTTACGAGTGTTTTAAGTTTTTCGGACAGTTACTCGCCAACATGGTATCAAAGCCACGTTTTTGAAAGCATGGTTTTGGTCATCAACTTGTTTGTTTGTGTGAGTAAAGTCCCATTGTGTTTGAGTTCTTGTATCCCATTATGCTCATGTTCCTGTACTGAGCCATGGGGGAGAGGTCTTAGAGTCGAAGTATTTACCACTGTCAAGCAACCATTCTCTCTGAAAACTCAACCATTAATATCAGTGTTGTCAAAGGCTATATGGGCACCCGGGCGCCCCCAGGCAAGGTGCATTGCCCGAACATGTTAACTAGCACCTTAGTAATATTTCTATTTGAATGCTTAAATTTTTTTTTTTTTTTTTTGTGTTTTTTTAGTCACATCATGTTGTAGTTGTTAAGGTATATGTATAATGTATAATTTTAGAGGTTTGTTTCCCTTAAAAATAAAACAAAAGTAGAAGATAACCAAAAAAGTTGATGAAATGAGATGGTTGATTTGATAAATGCAAAAAGAGACGGAGGGCTATAAATTAAATAACGGAGGAAATTTTTTTGGCGCCTAACGCTTTAAGAAACATTGAGT
This sequence comes from Melianthus villosus, assembly GCA_036897605.1. NCBI lineage: Eukaryota > Viridiplantae > Streptophyta > Magnoliopsida > Geraniales > Francoaceae > Melianthus > Melianthus villosus. The sequence goes on from JAYMTC010000056.1 coordinate 4,894, forward strand.
AATATTGTTAGCTTGTGACTGGCCAGTTAGGCAGTTCACTGTGGTAGCCAATATGAGATAACCGCATGTCTGTCAGACACAAGCAGGAAGTGTAGCAGTGTCCAGCATTGCCATGAGATGATCTTGTGCAATTAGGACTATGTAAAGTACAGAGATAGATGTGCAAGAAAATAACTAGGATTTTCTCTATTGTGTCTTTCATTTCTCCCTGTTTTCTAAGTGCTGTGCATTTGTTTTTCAGCCCATTGACAAGCAATCACTACTTGATTCTGGTATATTATGTTGTCTCATTTATATTCTTAACTCCCTTCTTGGAACGGATGAATCCAATCCAATGCAAAGGACTACTGGTTGCGAAGAACCAGTGCTAGCTGAAGAAGATAATGATGGCATTGCCAAGAAAATTCGCAGGCTAGAGGTAGCTTTATGTCCATGGTTTCCTGTCTTTCCAGTTTCCGTTGAGCTCCATGATTAATTGAAATAATGTGTTTGCATGTCAGCATCTGATGTTATTTGTTTGTTTGAATTTCAAGCTAAGATATTGTCTATATCATTTTAAAAGAAAAGAGTTTCTTCTGCTTATTCAATATATTTGTTCTGCCTTTTTTTTCCTTTCGGACATATAGTGAATGTTATTTTACCTCGTATTTGAAACATGAGTATAACATGTAAAGCTACGTTGTCTTCATGTTACGATTCAAGTGGATCTGAAATGATTTCTTTTGAGCTATGATAAAATGTGTTCTATATACTTTCTGCGATATTAAATAGTATAATATATCTGCAAGGACACTTATATTATTGTTAGTGTTCAATAATGAAGTTTTACCTGTCATACAAGGAGAAACAGTTATATGGTCATGATATCTTTTCTTTCTGGGTTAGATGGCAGGATTTTTGGCATATTTGGTGTGAAATCATAAAAGAAAAGGCTCTGTTTTTATATTACTTGTATCATGGTAATGGATGCGAGATCTTTAATCCTTAGATATCTGTATAATTCTTCACAAGCCCTTTTACTCGACACTATTTAAGTTGCGGGAAATGATTTTTCCAGACCTAAATTTGATGATGCCAAACAAAATTCATTAATGATGTTGCTATTGCAACATTGCTTTTAAAAGTGTTGCTACATAGTCTCGCCGCTAATGAAATTTATCTGACATTATCAAATTTAGATCTGGGAAAATCACCACTCTTAAGTTGCTTGATGAGCTTGGGCTGGCTGTTGACAAATGAGTTTCTGAGTTTTTAGACACTTAGTGACTTTGTCTTTGTTTCAGCCAGGTCTATGTTGGTCTTTGAAAATTCTCTTTTCTACCTAAACTATATGCAATATTTTGTATGGGAGAAGACTTATTACATTGAGCTGCTTCCTTTTTTCAGAAGAAACCTCGAAGCCAACTGATTAATTTTCTGTTGTGGACACGCACTTTAGGGCAATTCTTTATAGCTTCAATTCATAATCGTGTTTGTCCTTGGCAGGTAGAGGGAAGTGTTGTGCATATTATGAAAGCGTTGTCAAGCCATCCTTCAGCAGCACAAAGTTTGATCGAGGATGATTCACTCCAGTTGCTTTTTCATATGGTTGCCAATGGGTCACTGACTGCCTTCACTCAGTATAGTGAAGGTCTTATACCGCTGCACAGCATACAGCTTCATAGGCATGCAATGCAGGTAATTAGATGGTCTTGCTATGTATGCGGAGATAAAAGTGAATACAGTGCAATAATTAGTTTTCCATTAATTATAGTTTTTGCTTCAGCACGACACATGATTATTTTGGCTATTGTTGCAGATACTTGGTCTTCTGCTGGTCAATGACAATGGCTGTACGTCCAGATATATCCGCAAACACCATCTGGTATGACATTAATGCAACTAGGATTGTTGTTTTTGTTACATCTGAGGATACTCTAATCATTAACAGTTTTTTTAGGTTCACTAGCCCTTTGGATATTTTGTTACATTAATTGGATATTATGCTTATGTTGTAGCGTTCATAGCTTCTTTTCAGTGGGTAATAGGAATCTAAGTTGCTTTCCCCCTAACTGGACCATAGTTTCCCCCTGGTCCTTTATGTAATTGGAATTGTTTTGAGAATTATTTAATGCCTGTTATAGTGAGAACTATTCGTAAGGGTTCTAGTATTGTGGGGTTTAAATTGCATTTGCAATGTAAATCTTATACCCTGAAACCACTTAACATTCTCTAGGAGAACTGTCTATACTTTTCGGTTCATTTCCACTCTTTTATGAGCATATAGACTGATATAAATAGTGGAGCAGAGCAAGTTTTTGTACCACAGATTCGGGTTCCAATTTACTTTTTTGATAAATGAATAATTCCAATAATCTTAAAGAGTGCACACCTCAGATTTCTCGAAGTGCAGAAGACATATCTTCAGGCTTCGTCGTACACTATGATTACGTACTTTGGCATAGTTCTCAACATTTAAGTTTAAATCATCCATGAGCATACTTTTCGAGGACATGATATAATTTGAAATGTATGTCTGTTTGAGTTTTTATTTCTAAGATTGTTTTACAAGTTCATGTAGTTTGAAGCAGAACTCTAAAGCCTAGAGCTATTTTTATTCGCTTAATGCATAATCTCGCTGTTTCATGAAGATTTCTCACCTGTTTGCTGTTCTTACTTGCAGATAAGAGTACTTCTAATGGCTGTTAAGGATTTCAATCCCAATTGTGGTGATCCTGCATACACTATGGGCATTGTAGATTTGTTACTTGAGTGTGTGGAATTGTCATATAGGCCTGGTAAATTAATTACCTTTCTTTCTTTCTTGGTTTGTGCTATGCTAGAGCCAGTGGCATGTTGTGTTTAAACTTTTTAAAGATACCATAATGCTTTTGATCTTGGATGCTGAAATCAATCAAGTTAGCTATGTTTATGATGTTCACGGTCTTTGCTATTTCGTGCTTTCTAGTCCGTTAGCATTAGAACTCTTCTGGATAATTTGACTGTTAATTTTATACTGTTTTGGAAATGTAGAGGCCGGTGGTATCAAGCTTAGGGAGGATATACACAATGCCCATGGTTATCAGTTCCTTGTTCAGTTTGCGTTAATTCTTTCAGCCATGCCAACTAGTCAGTCTACCCATGCCAATCCTAACCAAGATTCTCCCTCGAAGGCTACTGATGCCTTGATTGAATTTGAGAAACAAAGTCCAATGGAGAATGAGGACCACTTAGACGAACATGTGGTGCTGACGTTGTCTAGGCTACTTGATGTTCTTGTCAACCTAGCGCAAACTGGTCCACTTGAATCTGTTGGAAAATGTACTAAATCTTCTCATTCCAAGGTTAGCAGCCATAGCAGAAGCCGCACACCATCTTCTGATTCGATTGCTGATGAAAGTTGGGAGAAGGGGAATAATAAAGTTAAAGACCTTGAAGCTGTTCAGATGTTGCAGGACATTTTTCTCAAAGCAAATAGCAGGGTATTGCAGGCAGAAGTGTTAAATAGAATGTTCAAGATATTCTCAAGTCATCTAGAAAACTACAAGCTTTGTCAGCAATTACGGACAGTTCCTCTCTTAATCCTAAACATGGATAGCTTTCCACCATCTTTGCAAGATATTATCTTGAAAATTCTGGAATATGCCGTGACTGTTGTCAATTGTGTTCCTGAGCAAGAATTGTTGTCTCTTTGCTGCTTACTGCAGCAACCAATAACTTTAGAACTGAAGCACACCATACTTTCTTTCTTTGTTAAACTTTTATCCTTTGATCACCAGTACAAGAAAGTCCTGCGTGAAGTTGGCGTGCTTGAAGTGCTGTTTGACGATCTAAAGCAGCACAAGTTTCTTTTGGGTCCGGACCATCAAAATTTTAGCACTAATAATATGGAAAAAAATTCCAGCTCAAACAGCTTGAAGAAACCCTTGGATGGTAAAGATGCCATCATTTCTTCACCAAAGCTTATGGACTCGCTCTCTGGAAAGTTTCCTATTTTCGAAACTGACGGTACAATTGCTATTGCATGGGATTGTTTGGCCTCGTTATTAAAGAAAGCTGATACCAATCAAGCTTCATTTCGTTCAGCTAATGGTGTGACTACTGTTCTCCCTTTCCTAGCATCTGATATTCATCGTCCAGGGGTCCTCCGGATATTATCATGTTTGATCATTGAAGATGTATCACAGGTTTGTGAAGTGTTTTAAATATAGTTAAGATGCTTGGTGGTGTCAATTTGGACAGACTGTGTGTTCAAAAGTTATTCTGGACCCATTTAACTTTCCTAAGTTCTATGCTACATAAACTGAACCTGCTTTTAAACTCGTCTTGTTACGGAATTTGATATAGTACCATCCAACTTATTATCACATTTTTGTTTTTGTTAGGTTCATCCAGAAGAATTAAGTGCACTTGTTGAAGTTCTGAAGAGTGGAATGGTTACAAGTGTTTCAGGATCTCAGTATAGGCTTGAAAATGATGCCAAGTGCGATACTATGGGAGCCATGTGGCGGATTATGGGGGTCAATAATTCTTCTCAGAAGGTCTTTGGTGAATCCACTGGGTTTTCTCTTTTGCTAACCATTTTGCATAGTTTCCAAAGTGATGGAGGGTACTCTGTTCAATCTTCAGTAGGGGTTCACATCAAGGTGTTAACGTACCTGTTGCGTGTTGTGACCGCTGGAGTGTGTGATAGTGCTGTTAACAGGATAAAACTTCATGCAGTTATATCATCTCAAACATTTTATGATCTTCTATCAGAGTCAGGCTTACTTTGCGTAGAGTATGAAAAGCAAGTCATACGGTTATTATTTGAACTTGCTCTGGAAATTGTACTTCCACCATTCTTGACACCAGAGAATACCACATGTGATGTGAACGAAAATGAACCAACTAGTTTTCTTTTAAGTACTTCATCAGGTTTGTTTAATCCTGATAGAGAACGGGTCTACAATGCTGGCTCTGTTAGAGTTCTTATCCGTTCATTGTTGCTCTTTACTCCAAAAGTGCAGTTGGAAGTGCTAAACCTTATTGAAATGCTCGCTCGTGCTGGCCCCTTTAATCAGGAAAGCCTGACCTCTGTGGGTGAGAAATGAACATCTAATTGTTATTATATTTCTTTCAAATACTATCTCAGATGATTAATATTCTTATGTTTACTTGTTTTATTTCATAGGTTGTGTGGAACTTCTATTGGAAATTATTCGTCCATTCCTTTTGGGATCATCACCGATACTTTCCTATGCCTTGAAAATTGTGGAAGTTCTGGGTGCATATAAGTATGTAATTGTACCTATGACTGGAGTTGTTATTTGTTATAAATAATTTCATATTTTTTGTTTTTTTACTTGGTTATAAGTCCTAAGGTTATATTTCTGGTGGCAGGTTATCTGCTTCAGAACTCCAGTTGCTTTTTAGATATATTTTGCAAACGAGGCAGGTAAATTCTGGTCATAGTCTTGTTTATATGATGGAGAGATTAATTCTCATGGAAGATATAGCTTCAGAAAGTGTTTCACTTGCCCCATTTGTTGATATGGATATGAGCAAGATTGGGCATGCTTCTGTTCATGTATCTCTGGGAGAAAGATCATGGCCCCCTGCTGCTGGTTATTCTTTTATTTGTTGGTTTCAGTTCCGAAATTTTTTGAAACAAGCAAAGGTAACAGAACCTTCCAAAGCCGGTATTTCTAAGAGGTCGAATCAGGAGCAGAATATTCTCCGGATATTTTCTGTTGGTACGACGAATATTGAAAATACACTCTATGCAGAACTTTATCTTCAGGAGGACGGTGTTCTAACACTTGCTACCAGCAATTCTTGTTCCTTGTCATTTTCTGGTTTAGAACTGGAGGAAGGAAGGTGGCATCACCTTGCTGTTGTTCATAGCAAACCAAATGCCCTCGCAGGACTATTTCAAGCTAGTGTTGCTTATGTATATCTTAATGGAAAGCTGAGACAAACTGGGAAACTAGGTTATTCTCCATCTCCCCTTGGAAAACCTTTGCAGGTAACAATTGGCACTCCATTCACTTGTGCAAAAGTGAGTGATTTTTCCTGGAAACTCCGGTCTTGCTATCTTTTTGAGGAAGTGATCACTTCTGGTTCTATATGTTTCATGTACATTCTTGGTAGAGGTTACAGAGGGCTCTTCCAAGACACAGATCTTCTGCGATTTGTGCCGTACCAGGCTTGTGGCGGCGGTAGTATGGCCATCTTAGATTCGTTAGAAGCTGATTTACCTTTGGCTCCTAACACCCAGAAACTGGATAATTCTAGTAAACAAGGTGATTCTAAGGCAGAGCGCAGTGGAATTGTTTGGGATATGGAAAGACTGGGAAACCTCTCGTTACAGCTCTCTGGAAAGAAGCTTATATTCGCATTTGATGGAACTTGTACAGAAGTCATTCGGGAATCTGGAACCTATTCAATTCTCAATCTAGTTGATCCTATGTCTGCTGCTGCTTCTCCTATCGGTGGTATTAACTGATTCCCAGCTTTTCATGTAAATTGTGTGCTTTGAGTACATGAGAAACCGTGTAGCTCTATTTTCCTGGGCTACATTTCTTTTATGCATTCCCGTGTTTCACACAATTCCTATTGTGTTATGTGCAGGTATACCACGTTTCGGACGTCTCCATGGGGATATTTATATCTGTAGGCAGTGCGTGATTGGTGACAGCATCCAACCTGTTGGTGGACTGACTGTTGTGTTGGCCCTTGTTGAAGCTGCTGAAACCAGGGATATGCTGCACATGGCCCTAACATTGCTTTCATGCGTACTTCATCTGAATCCCCAAAATGTTAGAGACATGCAAACATACAAGGGGTACCATTTGCTATCTCTCTTTCTCCGTCGTAGGATGTCATTGTTTGACATGCAATGTCTGGAGATATTTTTCGGGCTAGCTGCGTGTGAAGCTTCATTTTCTGAACCAAAGAAGATAAAAGATACTCAGTCTACTCTGTCACCAGGAGCAAGCATTCAGGATACCAGCTTTGAGGAACTTAATTTGTCAAAATTTCGTGATGAAGCTTCTTCTGTTGGATCCCATGGTGACTTGGATGATTTTTCTGTTCCAAAAGATTCGTTTAGTCATATTTCAGAGTTGGAGAATCCAGACATGCCTGTTGAAACATCAAATTGCATTGTTTTGTCAAATGCGGACATGGTTGAGCATGTTTTGTTAGACTGGACCTTGTGGGTGACTTCCGCTATCCCAGTTCAAATTTCGTTACTTGGATTTCTTGAGCATCTAGTGTCTATGCATTGGTACAGGAACCATAACCTTACTGTTCTTCGACGAATTAACCTTGTTCAACATTTACTCGTGACATTACAAAGAGGTGATGTTGAAGTTCCAGTTCTGGAAAAATTAGTCGTATTGCTTGGAGTCATTTTAGAAGATGGCTTTCTGCCTTCTGAACTGGAAAATGTGGTTAGATTTGTGACGATGACATTTGATCCACCTGAACTGACACCAAGACACCAAATTATTCGAGAATCAATGGGGAAGCATGTGATTGTTAGAAATATGCTACTTGAAATGCTTATTGATCTACAGGTAACCATAAAATCGGAAGAGCTGCTGGAGCAGTGGCATAAAACTGTCTCTTCCAGATTGGTAACATATTTTCTTGATGAAGCCGTTCATCCGACTAGTATGAGATGGATCATGACACTCTTAGGTGTGTGTCTTGCATCTTCTCCTACATTTCAGCTAAAATTTCGCACCAGTGGAGGTTATCAAGGTCTAGTCCGCGTGCTTCCAAGCTTCTATGATTCTCCAGATATATATTACATTTTGTTCTGCCTGATATTTGGAAAGCCGGTGTATCCAAGGCTGCCAGAAGTCCGGATGATAGACTTTCATGCTCTTATGCCAAGTGATGGAAGTTATGTGGAACTTAAATTTGTTGAACTGTTGGAATCTGTGATTGCTATGGCAAAATCAACTTTTGATAGGCTGAGTATGCTGACAATGATGGCCCACCAAGCTGGTAATATATCCCAGGTTGGTGGCGGTCTTGTGGCAGAGCTTGTGGAGGGAAATGCTGACATAGCTGGAGAGCTTCAGGGTGAAGCGTTGATGCACAAGACTTATGCTGCACGTTTGATGGGCGGGGAGGCATCGGCTCCTGCTGCAGCAACATCGGTCCTTAGATTTATGGTTGACCTGGCAAAAATGTGTCCTCCATTTTCAGCTGTTTGCAGACGACCAGAATTTCTTGAAAGCTGTGTCGACCTTTATTTTTCTTGTGTTAGGTTTGTCTGCCTTCTGATTACATGTTAGACACGAATAATTAGCTCTAGGTTGCGAGTCATCTACACCAGTTTAGGCGATTTCATATCTTTATTCTGAGTTCAGCAATTTTTAGGAGGGAAAATTACATAAATTATGCTTGTACTTGTTGCTTTCTACACAATTGGTCTAATTTAATCCAAATCAACCCGTCAAATTTAGTCCCTAAGTACATGCATGTGATAATTGATTTGCATCAGTCTTTTTAATATTATAATGTGCATATAGCTAGACTAAATTTATAAGATGTAACGGTTCAATTTGGACGGAATTAGACGGACTGACCAATTGCGTTAATATTTTCGAAGATGAGGCACTTAATTCACGTAATTTTCCTTACTATTATAATTTTTACTGTAATGATTTTTTTAAATATTTGCAGGGGTGCATATGCTATCAAAATGGCGAAAGAACTTTCTGTGAAGACGGAAGAGAAAAACTTGAATAATTGCGAGGACACAAATAGTTCAGAAAACTTATCTAATTTTCCTCATGAACAGGAACTATCTGCCAAAACTTCCATCAGTGTTGGAAGCTTCCCTCAAGGACATGCAAGTACAAGCTCTGAAGATACCCACGTGCTTGCTAATTATATGGCTAGTGACCAAGGAGAGATCAAGGGTACTGTGGCACAGCAGGAAGTAAGCAAGGCTATTCAATGCACAAATATTGATGTTGTGGATCAGGCATCAGTCGCCTCCAGCAAAAGTGAAGTCAGTCCCCATAATCATCCAACAGATGCCCATAGTTCTGCAACTCATCCAGTACTTGATTCCCCAATACTTTCAGAGAAATCAACTACCCGAGTGCCCATCACACCTATGTCATCTCCAGTGGTTGCATTGACCTCTTGGCTGGGAAGTGCAAGCAACAATGAATCAAAATCCGCCTTACTTGCCAGTCCTTCAATGGAGTCTTCTGTGTCTGCAAGTGACTTTGATGTATCTTCGGACCTGAAATTTAGTTCTCAAGTGTCAACTGCTACTAATACATTTTTTGCAGTTAGTCCAAAACTTCTTCTTGACATGGACGAGTCCGGATGTGGGGGTGGGCCTTGTTCTGCAGGAGCAACTGCCGTTTTAGATTTTATGGCAGAAGTTCTTTCGGATTTTGTCACGGAGCAAATGAAAGCAACACAGGTTATTGAGAACATTTTGGAAAGTGCTCCATTATATGTTGATGCAGAGTCTCTACTGGTTTTCCAGGGTTTATGCCTTAGTAGATTGATGAACTTCCTCGAGAGGCGGCTCTTGCGTGATGATGAGGAAGAAGAGAAAAAGTTAGATAAGACACGGTGGTCCTCAAACTTGGACGCGTTGTGCTGGATGATAGTTGATCGCGTATATATGGGTTCTTTTCCCCAGCCTGTTGGTGTATTGAGAACTTTGGAGTTCTTCTTATCTATGCTACAATTAGCAAACAAAGATGGCCGCATTGAAGAAGCGGCTCCTATGGGAAAAGGTCTTCTGTCTATTGCAAGAGGGTCTAGGCCACTTGAAGCCTATATACATTCACTTCTAAAAAATACAAACCGTATGATATTGTATTGTTTCTTACCAACTTTTTTGATCACCATAGGGGAAGAAGATTTTGTTTCACTCTTAGGCTTTGTAATTGAACCGAAAAAGAGGTTATCTTCAAGCACTTCACAAGAAGATACTGGCATTGATATCAGCACGGTCTTGCAGCTATTAGTTGCTCACAGACAAATTATTTTCTGTCCCAGCAATCTTGACACAGATCTGAATTGCTGTCTCTGTGTGAATTTGATTTATCTTATGAATGATCAGAGGCGAAGTGTACAGAATATGGCAGTCGACATTGTGAAGTATCTCCTGGTGCATCGGAGGCCTGCACTGGAAGATTTACTGGTTTCTAAACCAAATCAAGGACAACACCTGGATGTATTACGTGGTGGTTTTGACAAATTGTTGACTGGAAGTTTATCTGCTTTCTTTGAGTGGCTTGATAGGTCTGAACAAACTGTCAATAAAGTGTTAGAGCAGTGTGCTGCAATAATGTGGGTGCAGTATATTGCTGGATCAGCGAAGTTTCCTGGAGTAAGAGTAAAAGGCATGGAGGGTCGTCGTAAGAGGGAAGTGGTTAGAAAAGCACGGGATATTTCAAAGTTAGACCTTAAACACTGGGAGCTGGTAAATGAACGGAGATATGCACTGGAGTCAGTTCGTGATGCAATGTCTACAGAGCTGAGAGTTGTCCGGCAGGACAAGTATGGATGGGTTGTCCATGCTGAAAGTGCATGGCAAACACATCTTCAACAGCTTGTTCATGAACGGGGAATATTCCCAATGCGTAAATCATCTTCCACTGAGGATCCAGAATGGCAGCTTTGTCCCATAGAAGGTCCATATAGGATGCGGAAGAAGCTTGAGCGGTGCAAACTAATAATTGATACCATCCAAAATGTTCTTGACAAACCGACTGGTAGTGGAGAAGAAAATTTATTTAAAGCAAGAAGTGAGAATGGTCCTGACGTGTCAGATTCTGATTCCGAATCTTTTTTTCATCTTTTGACCGATGGTGCTAAACATAATGGTGCGGATGGTGATCTGTATGAAGAATCATTTTCGAAGGACTCGTACGATGTAAAAGAGTTTGCTAGTATTAAGAATGGTTGGAATGATGATAGAGATAGCAGCGTGAATGATGGGAGTCTTCACTCTGCACTTGATTATGGTGGAAAGTCTAGTGCAGTCTCTGTGCCAGTAACAGAGAGTGTACAAGGAAGATCTGACTTGGGTTCTCTAACACAATCAACTTCTGCGAAAATCAATGAAGTCAAAGCTCCTGAGGATAAACCAGATAAGGAATTGCATGATGATGGTGAATACCTAATCAGACCTTATCTGGAGCCTCTTGAAAAGATACGTTTTAGATATAATTGTGAAAGAGTTGTCAGTCTTGACAAACATGATGGTATATTTCTGATAGGTGAATTCTGTTTGTATGTGATAGAGAATTTCTACATTGATAACTCTGGGAGCATATGTGAAAAGGAATGTGAAGAAGATCTCTCTGTCATTGATCAGGCTTTAGGTGTTAAGAAGGATTTTATTGGCAGTGTGGATTTTCCGTCCAAGTCAACTTCATCATGGGGCACAACAGCTAAGCCATCTGTTGGGGGAAGGGCATGGGCTTACAATGGTGGTGCATGGGGAAAGGAGAAAATGTGTAATAGTGGTAATTTACCTCATCCTTGGCAAATGTGGAAGCTAAACAGTGTTCATGAAATCTTGAAGCGTGATTATCAACTGCGTCCAGTTGCAGTTGAGATATTTAGCATGGATGGATGTAATGATCTCCTAGTGTTCCACAAGAAAGAGAGAGAAGAAGTGTTCAAGAATTTGGTCGCCATGAATCTTCCAAGGAATAGCATGTATGAAACTTTCTATTTTGTTTCTTTTTTTTTCTTCAACTTGTTTTCGTTTTGTTTAAATGTTCACATCTGCAGGCGAGATGGTAAAATTTGACTCCTTTGAATGCTTAAGCAATTAAAAGATAAAAGCTCTTAATGACTGTTAATTATGAAGTGTCAAGATCATGTCATAATGATTAAGACCTTACCTCTTAGTTATGAGTAGTTCAGATATTAGGTATTCAGATGAATTTTGAGTTATTAAGAATTTGCCTCTTAATCATTTCGTACTAGTTCAGATGGTTAATTACGTATTCATGACATAATACTTCATTTCACCAATTGCCTTAGTTATCCACTATTTTCCTCATACTTAAGTCTCTATACAAGGTTACAAGCCCATTGGTTAGTTGAAGTCATAGTTGTCAAAGGCGAGGCTCACCTTTAGCGCCTCGGACAACCCAAGGCAAGGCGATATACATAAGGCGCTCCTTTTTAGCGCCTTAGGAGCGCCTTAAGATGGCCAAAAGCTTGCGCCTTTAGCGCATTTATAAAATATCATATCTAGATCCTCATATTATATTTTCTTTGCTAGATTCATATTTTCCTTGTCGGATATTGATGGGTTGCGCTAGATTTTACTTTTTTTCTTCATATTTAGTTTTTTCTTTTGTTTTTTTTCGAATCTTATTTTACAATTTTTGTGAACAACATTCTAAAACACTCTTTTATTGCACTTTAAACTTATAAT
>JAYMTC010000057.1:0-17203 GCA_036897605.1 Melianthus villosus
TTAATACATCTAATACTTTTTATTGCACATTTAAATAGCAAATATATGGTTATAAATTTTTAGTATATATCTTAATATTCAAAACTAAAAATATAAGTTTGACAACTTACACATATTTCATGATAAAAATAAGATAAAAGTTCTATAAAAATTTAAATCAATAGACTATTTAATAAAATTCTATGAGCCATTATAATATTACAATTAGTTATCATCAAAATTTATTTATTAAAATATTATTTCATAATATTACCATTACCAATAAATAGTAATTATCAATACTCGTTGATAAAATACATAAAAGTATCAATAAAACTTGAATTAGGTTGTGAATGAATTTAAAAAAATTGAAATAAATAAACACCAAATAAGTTAAATTTTAATACTTAATAATATAATTTCAAACAGATTTATCATGTTGTAAACTTTGTTCGTTTATATGAGTTTAAATAGTAAACATTATTTATAATACGATAATAATAATTAATAGAAAAGTATTAGTGATAATTAAAAATACAATTTTTCTCCTTCTTCTTCTTTTATTTTTTACTTTTGAAAAAAAATAATACATGTTTCCCACGTTATTGATGTAACGGTTCTTTTTTAACAGCTGTGTTATTAGTGTTAATAAACGGAAAATATCTGTTTGTCAATAAAAAAGGGAAATATATCTGTAAATTTATTAAAATTTTAATTTAATGCTTGACACTGCATTTAATTTCAGCCGTTCATCCTCAGATTAGATTGAAATCCAAAATCTATGCATCTATAGTTGTTAAATTTAACTCTACAGTATTATCCTTTTCTTTCAATTTCCCCCTTTCCAATCACATATTTTCCTTTATCTGCCATCAATCACCTACATTCTTTGCCCTTTTCCTCTGCACCTGTGCAGCACAACTCTGTTTACTCGTTCGCTTTTGTGCCTTTTGACTGTTGATTCAACACAGGCATCCAAGATTCAGAGGGGGAGTGACAGTTGTTGACTCTTTTTAACACCATTTCTACGATATCTGTCTCTTCATCATAGTCTGTTGCATGCAATTTTTGTATTGAAAAACCTAATCCAATCCAATATCCGATTAACGCCAGAGATGCATTGAACAATTCAGAGAGGTATTTGTGGCCGGCGCGGGATAGGGGAGATCAATCGGGTGAACGGAGTTAGTTGTTTAGGTTTAAAAGAAGAAGAGCCAAATCTTGATTGACAATTTTGATGAGACATGTCGATGCCGAAGGAACTGGAGCAGGTGATGAAATTAAGAGTGGGATCGGTGCTAGGTAAGAAGACTATTCTCAAGAGCGACCACTTCCCTGGTTGCCAGAACAAGCGCTTGTCACCGCATATAGACGGCGCTCCCAATTACCGTCAGGTTCTTTTCCTTTCACTTGCTTTTTTGTCTGAGTTGTTATTAAATGCAATTGTTATGTTTGTTGGAGCCAGTCTTTATGATTGCTGTCTAGTTTATGCTTCACATAGATCATTAACTTTACATCATAAGTTCATCAATCTATTCAAATTGTACTGGTGTTTCTTGAACTCTACATTTAAAAGAAGTTGAAACAATTTTAAGGTGAATAGTGGACTCTAGAATATCTGGCACTATTTGTTTGAAGTATGATTGAAATGGTTATGCAGAAGGTCATGCTTAAATTTGGGGTTTGGTTGGGGTTATCCAAGCGTGGATTCCCAAAATTTAAACAAAATATTAAAGATAGCTATGTTTGTTTGGACTTAAACAGTGCAATATTAATCCTTGGTAATCAAGGTTACCTTAAATTTGAATATCCTGATTACCTATCTAAAACTAGGTAATTAGGATTATTGGAATTTAATTAGAACTAAAATATAATTATACCCTTACTTAATCCACCGTAGTCTATTTAAATAAATTTTTTCATCTAACACAATTTCAATTTCGGACGATGATGTCATTCTTTATTGAAATAAATTTTAAGAATAAATTGTAAAAAGTATGTCTATTATGATTTAGTATTTGTGATTGTATTCGATTTGTATATTTTTATGATGTTTGGAAAACTATTTTTAAATCATTCATGACAAATAGAGAAAACTGACAACGATATATTTGACTATTAATATTCTTGTAAATAACAAATAAAATTTTATGTAGAAGAATGTTAATATATTTCATTATTATTATAAGGATTGTTTAGGAAATTAACATATTTTTTCTATTGATTATATTGTCAACCAAACGCATGTAGAAAGATTCCGGGTATTTAACTGATTCAACTAAACAAGATAATTTAAATTATTCAGAAAATCCACATTCCAGCTAGCAGGAGTCCGAAAATATAATTAAAAAATATTAATCAACATTCTGTGCATCAAACTACTAAAGTTCGTTTTAGTATTCTTTGAAATTTTTGCTAGTATTTTTAAACATGGGTTCTATTATACTTGTTTAATGATTTATTTATTTCTTTTCTTCTCTAATAGGCTGACTCGTTACATGTCCATGGTGTTGCAATTCCAACTACTGATGGTATTCAGAATGTTCTTAAGCATATCGGCAAGCAAGCAAAAGTTCTTTGGATTAACCTACGGGAAGAACCGGTATAAGAATTGTCATCATTCAAGTTTTATTCAAGTGCCTTCTTGTAGTTCTCTTACTTAGTCAATGCATGCATGTCAGGATATGAAATAAAAATTAAATCAGCAAGAAGTACATGTTTTTTTTGGAAATAGAATGGAGGGTAGTTAAGGGCTCTCAAACCTCCGGCAGGGCGCTTGTGACTTTATTTGTGTCAAACGACTTAGGTGGATGCCATTGTCTAGTGTAAAGGTCATACTGATTCCAACAAATGGCGAGACCAAGACTTGAACCCAGGACATTGCCCATTTAATCCAAGCTTTTAACGTCTTCACCAACCACTTGTTGGCAAGAGATTACATGTTAATTGTAAACGTCCATTTTCTGCTGTAGTCTGTATAAAGATGAAAAAGAGACTAAACTATTTGGTTGTGTTCATGAAAAGAAGAATCAAGAATAACTCCCCATAATTGAAGATCTCCACTTGAAAGATTAATTTAGCATTAGCAATAGGCAATAATAAATTGGTTTGGGTAATTTTATATCTACTAAATAAGTTACTTCGGGTATATCTTAAAAATGGTTACTTATAGTATATAATTACTGAATTATCAATAATTAAGATATGGTAATTTTTTTTTGTTCTCACTAGATACAAATTCTTCGATATGGTTTATCATGTGAACATAGCCAGGTGTCGTCTCCAAGACATTATGATGTTGGATGCTCCACAACTCATGGCCAAGCACGAGCCTCACTTCTCATAGTTGGTTTGATAAGTTGACCCGTGTCGACTTTTTAACCAGAACAATTTCCTTGCAAGAGAGACTACTTTGTTTGCTTGTGACATGCACCAGTTGTTTCTAGGACCATATTAAATAATTATTCTGTGGGTGTTCTGTGTTCCCCATCGTCATTCAGCTAGGAAACACATGTTTTGATTTAGTCTTTGAATTTGGCACCTGATAATTGTCCTTGTGGAGTATTTGTAAATGTCTTTTTGTGAAACCTTTAAATATAAAGATCGAATATCACTTGGGAAAAAAATGGAAGAAACACGAAGGGTTTACGTGGTTCGGCAATTGCCTATATCCACGGGGATCTCTCCAAAGGACTCTGAATATTATTCATTCACATTATAATTACAATGGTATAACGCCCTATTTATAGTGTTTACATCAAACATTTAGAGAATATTTAAGAGATAGATATGAAACCAATAAATTAATTCATAAATACATAATATATTTAGGAGATATATATGGAATTAATATATTACCTCATAAATACATAATAACTCATAATATATATCAGTATAATTAATTTCATCGTAATCTTGGAAAGTCAATATCTTCAACACTTTTATATTCAATATGTAGTTCCATGGAGATGGGAAGAGGAGATAGACGATTTTTCCATTTAATTACACGGAGTATAGAAGAAAAAAAAACCCGGAGATTTTTAAATGCAAATAACATATATGGAGTCATTGGTTTGTAAAGTATCTATATTGTGATATTTACACGTGGTTCGCATCATTTAAATAATGCTAATGCCTTGTAATTTACCTCACATTTGGTTGTCAGAAGATAACTTGACCGGACATTTAAGATTCTGGAAGTGCACATTAATTAATATCTCAATCAGTGTCTTGTTCTGTCTATTCTTGAATCAGGTTGTGTACATTAATGGACGTCCCTTTGTTTTGCGAGATGTAGAGAGGCCTTTTTCCAACCTTGAGTACACGGTATGTTACCTTTTCCAACTTAAATAAAACAAAATATGAATATTTGTAAGTTCTCTAAGAGGATCAACATAAAAAAATTATAATTTCTAGTTTGAGAATAATGAATTTCTTAATAAACATTTTGCTGGCTAGCTTATACCTCCACATCAACTGTTGGAATTAAGTTCTGTATATTTTTGTGGTTTAGTAGGTCCCTTACCTTAAGCTTGGTACCATGGATTTGTAGGGAGATGTTGAGTATATGGAGACAAAAAAAGTAGTTTACTTTGTTATTGAAGTGAAGCATCATGACAATAATGGTTTAGATATTAGAGATACAGATGTGTGTTTGAGGGCAACACAAATACATATGCACATGCCTGTGTTCAATCTACAACCTATAAGTATATCCATATATTGAAATGGAAATTATTATTATAGTTTTATCATTCATCCTTTTATGTATTTCCATATTAAATTAGGGAATCAACAGGGCTAGGGTTGAACAAATGGAAGAGCGTTTGAAAGATGACATCTTGATGGAGGCTGCAAGGTGGTTTTATTTTGTTTTAGGAAAAATTGTATATATGGTCTCGCCTATTTGACCGTTTTTATTTTTTTTTTGTCATTCTTATTTCAATTTTGTAGGAAGGGTCCTAACTATTTACTTCAAATAAAATTTCAGTCCAACATAAAACGGACGTTTATTTCTCATGTTAAGTTGTCACACGTGACGTGCTTATGAGGGAAACACGTGTGACAACTTAATGAGAAAAAATAAACATCCGTTATATGTTGGACTGAAATTTTAACAGTAAATAGTTAGGACCATTTCTACAAAATTGAAATTGAAATAAGGACAAAAAATAAAAACGGTCAAATAAGTGAGACTATTTATGTAATGTTTCCTTTATTTTATTATTAAAATTTTCTGCATGTTTCTTTTTTTGCCGTCTTATACTAATTTGCATAATAGCAAAATTCTATTTGCATAAATGAAACAGATACGGAAATAAGATTCTTGTCACTGATGAACTGCCAGATGGTCAAATGGTGGACCAATGGGAACCAGTGTCACATGATTCCGTGAATACACCTCTGGAGGTATAAATAGTTTAACTCCTGGTGTTGTAGAATGTGATAACATCATGAGTTGTACCATTTCTTAATAATTGATTCTTTGGTGCAGGTATACGAAGGGCTGCAAATGGAAGGATATCTTGTTGATTATGAGCGTGTGCCTATAACCGATGAGAAACCACCAAAAGAGTTGGATTTTGATCTTCTTGTGAGTTTCATGTTATGGATTAAAGAATGATAAATTGAACATGAAAGTTGCTGTCTTTGGACCCCATTATTCTGACAGATTTTCTAGATCATTTATAGCAATTAAGGTTGTGTCCTGGTTGACTTGGGGGTTGTAGGGGAAGAGAGAGGGTTGACAGTTTACTGCAGGACATATACTGGGATTGAATGAAATCTATTAATATGGCAAAGGGGAGGATGAAAACTATCTCTTCTTTTCTTGTATTTGGTAGGAGGTGTATGGAAAATATAAAAATAGGGAGAATAAGTGCATTAACTTACTGTTATATTCATAATGTAATTCCTTACAAGATACACTATTTGGTATTCTCAACAAAAGCATTTAGCATTGTCAATATTCCTGTGCTTATATGTAATATTGTGTTATGTTTTCAGGTTCATAAGATCTCTCAAGTTGATCTACATACTGAGATAATATTTAATTGTCAGATGGGGCGTGGACGAACAACAACTGGGATGGTTATCGCGACTTTAGTTTACCTCAACAGAATAGGAGCCTCTGGTATCATGTTATTTTATATCATCTTTAAGTGATGAAAAGTATTTGATTTATACCATCAAATCAGAAGTGTCATTGCTCGAATTTTTATGTACATGATATTGTTGAATTTTCTTCATATACTGAATCAAAATGTTTGCGCGTTGAAGCAAATTATGGATTTTCCATTTCTATTAGTCATTCATTTCTCTGCTGATACTTTCAAATTAAGGATTTTCACTGTTTTATGTCAATTTTTAATTATGCTTACATACATTAGGTATGCCAAGAACCAACTCAATTGGAACAGTTTTGGATGCTGGTAATAATGTTGCTGACAATTTGCCAAACTCAGAGGAGGCAATTCGTAGAGGAGAATATGCAGTCATAAGAAGTTTGATTCGCGTTTTAGAGGTACGTAATTCATAATTGTTGTTATTGCTGTTTATCTTGATATTGAATTTATATCACTCAATATATTTAATATAGGGTGGCGTTGAAGGAAAAAGACAAGTAGATAAAGTCATTGACAAGTGTGCCTCCATGCAGGTATGAATCTCTAAATGTCGTAAGACATTCAAGTATAGCTTCTATGTTAGTGTTGTAATTTTTCTGAACCTTTCTGTGAATTCATTCTTTTATCCATTATGATGTTGGATGGCTTCCCGAATAGAAAGGTTTAGGATTTTCTCTGAGGGTTTTCACCTCATATAATTCATGAAGTGTTATATGAATTGTGTTGCAGAACTTACGTGAAGCAATTGCTACTTATCGCAATAGTATTCTGCGCCAACCAGATGAGATGAAGAGGGAAGCATCACTGTCGTTTTTTGTTGAGTACCTGGAAAGATATTATTTTTTAATTTGCTTTGCTGTGTATATTCATTCAGAGAGAGCAGTCCTCTGTTCTGGTATATCTGGTAATAGCAGTTTCACGGACTGGATGAGAGCAAGACCAGAACTATATAGCATAATCCGCAGGTAAAGATATGTATTTATTTACTTATTTTATCTTAAAAAATTTCAACTTCATATAATTTCTTTCCTCTTATTCTAGAGACAAAATTGTGTAGCTGAGATGAGTCTAGAACGATAAACATGTTTAGCTAAGTTGCTTTGGTGACTCATGCGAGTGAACATTGTTTCTCTGAATCATCTCCGTGGTCATCTGTTTGGAAGGGAGTATTAATTCGAGGTCAACATTGCGAGAGGTCAACGTTGAAAGTATCTAAGTCCTTCATTCATTGTCCACAACCTTGTTCACTCCCCAATCAAATGGAATATATGTTTGATTTACCTTGTTGGAGGTCAACGTTCCCTAGAAATGAGGTTATTGTGGAAGTTCCTTTTAATGCCTACACACTGTAGGGATGAATCGAGGCTAAATGAACTATGAATGTAGCGTTTCTCTAAATTTACTCCAATAAGACCAAGTTGAATGCCAGTTTAGACGGATGTGCTTTCTTGAATTAATTCCTGTTTTACTCCTTTCATGCTAAATATGTTCATGTTGATTTTTCTGGTAGAATCCACGCTGAAATCTTGCGATGAGAGTGAGCATTATTTAAAAAAATTTAGCATATAAAATGTCAAATAATAAAAGGGGAAGAAACACCCAGAATAAGTGATCTTGCAGCTTACCGAGTTACAGCTCAGAGAAATTCATTCATGAGTTCAAACTCCTAAATCCGATGTCAAGAAATTGATAGATTGTTATTGCAAAATAAGACAAGAACGAGTGAATGGTCATTCCACCGAGACTCCCATGTTTATAGGAATGGACATTCCCACAAGGGTTATTCCGAATTTTTTTTGCACAACCAAATGATGGAATGAATTTTTTTTTGGAATAGTGATTCCATTTTCCTCTACCAAACGGGGATTAAAGGTGTATGTTGGAATATATCAATTAAATTTATTTCTACTATCAGTTCGAGCTTCTAGTAAAGATAGTTATTTAACATGGTATCACAGTAAGAGGTCATTGGTTCGAACCTCCGCTACTGTAATTTCCCCCATGTATTTGTGAATGACCATTGCGTGTTGTTCGCCTTAAAGTACAATTGATTATAGGTCACGCTTTCATGTGAGGGGGAGTATTGGAATATATCAATTAAATTTGTTTCTACTATTAGTTCAAGCTTTTAGTAGAAATGGTTATTTAATCGTGTAATTATCTCATGTGGGTGGCTAGTATTCAAAGGTGTAAGGAGACTAAGTAGTCATTGTTTTTTGTGGCCACCATGGGAGGCTGATTCATTGGATGTTATCTGTTACTGACTAATATTCGAAGTACATACATGCTGATTCCATAAAATCAATCCATAGATTGCGATTATCATGTGAGTTTTGAATGCAATTTAAATCATTTCGCATTGTAATGATATGCAGGCAATCACATACAGCCATAATTCATCATATGTTGACGGATTTATGCCATTTTACTCCAATCTTATATTGGGGGATAACTGAAGCACTTACTAAGATCAGAATATCAGTCTTTATTGTCCAAATGCATTGGAATAAGTTATTTTATGTTTTGCAGGTTACTGAGGCGAGACCCAATGGGTGCACTTGGTTATGCTAGTATGAAGCCATCTCTGATGAAGATTGCCGAGTCTGCTGATGGTCGCCCTAGTGAAATGGGTGTAGTTGCTGCAATGAGAAATGGAGAGGTTTTGGGGAGTCAAACTGTTCTGAAAAGTGACCATTGCCCTGGTTGTCAAAACCCTAGCCTACCTGAGAGAGTGGACGGTGCACCTAATTTTAGAGAAGTTCCTGGGTTTCCAGTTTATGGAGTTGCAAATCCAACCATTGATGGTATTCGCTCCGTCATCCGGAGAGTTGCTAGTTGTAAAAGTGGTCATGCAGTTTTTTGGCATAATATGAGAGAAGAACCTGTTATTTACATCAATGGCAAACCGTTTGTGCTACGTGAGGTTGAAAGGCCATATAAAAACATGCTGGAGTACACGGTATGTTTCTACTATTAGGCAGATTACATGTGTCTTAATGTGAGTTAGGTCATGTTCATCTAGAGCATGGATATGTAGTCCAAACGATGTTCATTCAAGAAAGTTAGTGGCTATTTGATCTAAAGAAATTTATCCAACATTTTGCATTCCATACAAGGTAGTGTTAGTCTTCACATATTCCAGTTCAGATTTTGTGCAATCACTTGTACCATTTGAGGCAGTATCTCACTAGTTTAATCAAACCTTTTATTTTGCTAAAATACAATCCTCACTCTCTAATATTTTCTCATGGTTTATTGTTAATCTACCTATTACGGGTTAACTGCTGAATACACCTCTTAATGGAGTATATTGGTTCAAAGACAAGTTTTAAATTCAGCAGTTATCTACTCACTTAAGAATTTGTACTTATTAGAATTAATTGCATATATGCTCCTTAAACTTGGGAAACATTGTACATATATTTCTTAAACTTAACAACTACTCATTTTAACCTTTAAATTTGTAATTGTGTGCACTGTTCGTCCTCAAATTAAAAAGATGACTATGAACCTAACTTGTAATTTATTTTTACTATTAAGTGAATGATATGGTAGAGAATAATGAACTTTTTATATTTAAAGATTCCATTTAAATATAAAAAGTTCATTTTCTCTATTATATCATCCAGTTAACAGTAAAAATAACCGTTATGGAATATTTATAACAATTAATAAAAAATGGTAAAAATGACCATTATATTTAAAGAGTCCATTTAAATACAAAAAGTTCATTTTTTTCCTATTATACCCTTCATTTAACAGTAAAAATAAATGACAATTTAAGTTACCTTAAGTCTTTTTAATTTGAGTACTAATGGTGCACATAATATAAGTTCAAGGTTGAAAAGAGCAGTCATTAAGTTTCAGGACCAAGTGTGCAATGCACATAAGTTTGAGGACCATGTATGCATAATATTAAGAGCTTATTTAGGGGATTAATCATAACTCTTAATAAGGTTTTATCGACCGTAGCTTATTATCAAGTAAAACCATCCAATTAGATTTTACTAACAATCCCCTTGAAGTTTTAAGTTGAAAAAATAGGTTGGCCAGTTTTTGTAAGTTGCAAGACTCCAAACTAGTTTGAATTTGTTTTTTTCCTTTCTTCATGGCTTTTAATTGATAAATTTGAAAACAATTCAGGGAATTGACCGCGAGAGAGTAGAAAGAATGGAAGCTCGATTGAAAGAAGATATCCTCCGAGAAGCTGAACGCTATGAGGGTGCTATAATGGTCATTCATGAAACAGATGATGGGCAAATATTTGATGCTTGGGAACATGTGAATGCTGATGCTATTCAGACCCCACTTGAAGTTTTCAAATGCTTACAGGATGAAGGTCTTCTCGTAAAGTATGCCCGCATGCCTATCACCGATGGAAAAGCTCCCAAAAGTTCTGACTTTGACACATTGGCAACGAATATTGCATCTGCTACCAAGAACACAGCTTTTGTTTTCAATTGCCAGGTTCAGTTTTTGGCTTCTTTACTTTTTCTTTTCCACATGAATACATTGCTCTTGATAATCCATGAATAATATCTATTTTGTTCTTTTAACGGAATGTGTGTTCTTTTATTACAGATGGGTAGAGGAAGGACAACAACTGGTACTGTAATTGCTTGCCTTCTGAAACTTCGCATTGATTATGGGAGACCTATTCGGATCTTGCTTGATGATGTAACCCAACATGTGGTAGATGGTGGTACATCTAGTGGTGAAGAATCAGTAGGTAATACTGTTGCATCTGCATCCACTATTAAGAAAGTAAGAACTGAAAGAAGTCAAGGTCGTGTATTCGGCATAAATGATATTCTTTTGCTGTGGAAGATAACAAGGTTATTTGATAATGGGGTTGAATGCCGGGAAGCCTTAGATGCTATAATCGACAGATGCTCTGCATTGCAGAACATACGCCAAGCTGTTCTGCAGTACAGGAAAGTATTCAATCAGCAGCACATCGAGCCAAGGGTGAGGAGGGTGGCATTGAACCGTGGTGCCGAGTACCTGGAGAGATACTTCCGCCTAATAGCTTTTTCAGCATATCTTGGAAGTGAAGCATTTGATGGATTTTGCACACAAGGGGAATCCAGAATGACATTTAAGAAATGGCTGCATCAGAGACCAGAGGTTCAAGCAATGAAATGGGGCATAAGATTAAGGCCAGGGCGATTTTTTACTGTTCCTGTAATTTTCCTCTCCAAATTGATTTAATAAATGCCAAGTGCCAATGTATTTCTTATTTATATTTTTTTCTTCATTTTTCAAATGATTGCTATTTGATCGTTTGAACAATTATGACTTCAGGAGGAGTTGAGAGCGCCACAAGAGTCTCAACATGGTGATGCAGTGATGGAGGCTATTGTCAAGGCTCGCAATGGTTCTGTATTAGGAAAAGGATCCATACTTAAAATGTACTTCTTTCCTGGTCAGAGAACCTCTAGCCACATACAAATACATGGTGCACCAAATGTTTACAAGGTACTCTTACATGAATACTCTATAAGCAAAAAAAAAAAAAGAAGATGAAGAAAGGAAGAGAAGTTCATCTGAATTTGTTTGCAATGTATACTGCTGCTTATCCAGTTGAAATCTGCAATTTTATCCAATCATAGATAGTTCCACATTCACAAAGTCAATGCAATGATAAATATTTTGTTTTCAAGACATGCATTTGACATTTAATGTTGTTTGCTATTAAAGCTATATGCATGTAGCATTTTACCTTATCTTCAAATTTTGAGGTTTGTTGTTGTTGAAATTTTCATTCTATCCTATATATAGCCTACACCGTTGCTAGAGAATCCACGTTACACCTCAACTTTCTTGAAAAATTATCCACTTCATTGACATCAAACGTGTGTTTTTTTTGTTAGAAAATAAAACAACGGCAAGCTGATCTAAATTTGCTCAACTTGAATTGTTCTGTATCAATCTTCGATAACCACTTAAAAAATATATGTTCTATGTTCCAAATGAACTTGTCATTCTCCGATAATTTCTCAGGACGCATTATCCTCACACGAACGTCTAACGATTTATGTTGAAAATGCCAACTGTGGCTCTTGTTTATTGTTAACTGGGTATTTCTAGTTTAATGTTTATTATTATTTTTTGCTTAAATTTTGGATTTGCTTCAGGTGGATAGATACCCGGTATATAGTATGGCAACTCCGACGATTTCTGGGGCTAAAGAGATGTTGACATATTTAGGTGCCAAGCCCACAGAAGATAAAACTTCTATGCAGAAGGTGGTGATAACTGATTTGAGAGAAGAAGCTGTTGTTTACATCAATGGCACACCATTTGTCCTCAGGGAACTGAATAAACCTGTTGATACCCTGAAGCATGTTGGAATCACTGGTTCAGTGGTGCGATCATCTTACATAATTATTCTGTTAAAGGTATGATGCTGGGTGTGGATCTTAACTTTGTTTCATTTTCACCATTATTCAGGTTGAGCACATGGAAGCAAGGTTGAAAGAAGATATATTATCTGAGCTCAGACACCCTGGTGGTAGAATGCTTTTACACCGCGAAGAGTATTGCCCAGCACTAAATCAGTCTAGTGTAATAGGATACTGGGAAAACATTTTTACAGATGATGTGAAGACTCCTGCTGAAGTTTACGCTGCTCTGAAAGATGAGGGTTATAATATTACGTATCGTAGAATACCATTAACAAGAGAGAGGGACGCTTTAGCTTCTGATATTGATGCAATACAGTACTGCAAGGATGAGTAAGTTTCGGTACCTAACTTAAAAAACATATGTAAAATTCCTTCAATTCCTTAATTACTTGAGTATGACAGCATGTTGATATTACATGATTTGAGAAATAATTATTTCTGTACAATTTCAGCCATTGGCATGCTTCCTCTTCAACATAAATCAATTGAATACTTGGATAGTGACATTTGGTTAGGTGGTTTATCATTTGAATTTAATCTGGATTGAAGTACTCTATGGTGCTTGAGCACCAACTAAATCTTATATTCCTCTCCAAAGATTACTATAAGAAAATAAATTGAACACAAAGAATGGACTTCTTATAAAGCAAGTTAACGATTCACTATTTTTTTACTTCATTCAGATACTTTTCTACATATCTTTATCCTTTCCCTTTCTTGTTCAAGCCATGGAGGTGGTAAATCTTTTTTTCTTTTGGTAATACAAGGAGAGTCAAAGCTCTAAGTAGATACAAGAAATTCACACACCCAGTTTCTCGAACTTTGGACTTTGCGGTCCAAGTGAAGGCACTTTCCACTAATCTATTATTAGTTGTCCTCTCTTCATGTTGTGTTTAGGACTAATCCTAGCTTGTCGATTGTATCTGTTAAGTAGACATTCTTTAAATGTTTCCTCGAAATTTTTTTCGTTAATGTAGATATGGTGTTGAATAACAAACCAATATCTTCTCAACAGTTCTGCAGGGTGTTATCTTTTCGTGTCACACACAGGGTTTGGAGGAGTTGCATATGCAATGGCAATTACGTGTATTGGACTTGATGCAGAGGAAGAATTAGCATCAAAGGTTCCTCCATCATTGGCTCTGCCGCGTGGGAACTTACCATCTCGGGCTTCTGACCAAGAAGCTCTCAAAATGGGTGATTACCGGGACATATTGAATCTTACAAGAGTTCTGATGTATGGACCTAAGAGCAAAGCGGATGTTGACATTGTTATCGAAGGGTGAGCTATGTAAAATTCATTGTTATGGAAAACTATAGGACCTGAAGACTATAAGTGCATGATGTATGTTCCTCTGACCTTGTTCATCCTGTCCTCCATTCTTCTAGTCTCAAAGATATAAATTTATTATCACAGCTTCAGTTGGGAACTGTTCTTTTCCTTTTTAACAGAATCAAACATGCTTGTAAGTTTCTCTTGTTTCCCATATGCTGATGTTGTTCTCCTCTTAAGGTGTGCTGGGGCTGGGCATTTACGAGATGATATTGTTTATTACACGAAGGAAGTGAAGAAGTTTCTTGATAGTGATGACGAGAATCGAGCACAGCTTATGGATATGGGTATTAAGGCTTTAAGGTTGGTGTTCTTATGGTACCTACTTATTTGTCTTGTTAATTCGAAATACCTAATACCGGTTTTGAACGATTTAGGAGCCACTATAATAACCCGATTAACAAATAAGAGAAACAAATTTAACAAAAAATTAAAGGGCCTATTACCTTTATTATATGGACTTCAATTAATTCTCAGATGTTTTATAACCGCGCTCATCAGAGCATTAGTTTTCCATCACTTGCACTGAAGTGAGGGACAGGCAGTTGCTGTATGCAGGCATGGTGAAGATAGTCATGGTGATTAGTTTTTTAAATCTAACGCCACTTTTTGGAGTTACCACCCTTCTTAATCCACACGAGGTCATCATTTGGTATATCATAGGTCATGTTTTTTTTTTTGTTTTAAATTTATAAAATACTGGTTTATGCCGTCTCCTTGGCCTTCCAGTCTTTCTTTGTGTAGAACTTCAGTTTTTTTTTTTTTTTTCTTATTCTCTTCATATGGGCTCATTTCTTTAGTTAGAAAACTGAAGGTGCGAAATATAGTCACTCTATATCCTCATCGGATAATTTATTCTTTGGATATAACCACTCGTCATGCTTTTTCCACAGGCGGTATTTCTTCCTAATCACATTCAGGTCATACCTGTACTGTACCAGTACAAGTGAAACTGGATTTCAATCATGGATGGATGCACGGCCTGAACTTGGACATCTCTGTAGCAACCTAAGGATTGATAAATGATTTCGTGCACATAAAAAAGTTGCTCTTGAAAATGGTATACTTGCAATTATTATGCCTGTCCAATTTGTCCAGTATTAGTTTTTGTCTTTGGGTATGCGTGTATTTAGGGGGTTTTGGGAGGTGCTTAGTAGTATATCATAAAATTACAATTAACAAAACCATGAACCTAGGTTCTTGGATCAGAGGTTTTGGATGGGGAATTTGTAGATAAATTTCACTTCGAATTTATCTGAACTAAAGTTCATTGGTCAAATGCAACAGTTTTAGCCCCGAATAAAGTTTTAACCAAATAATTTTAGAACTCCATCAATTTCAATTTAATTGTTTCTTGGTATTTTTAAATAATTATCCATGTTTTATTTTTAAGGTATAAGTAGTACAATGAATTGGTATGTTATGTTATTACTTTTGTATATCAAATTATACTGTTTCCAAATAGTTAAAATTGTCCAATCATTTCAATAACAGATGAACATAATTATCTCCCAAAGAATTGCATTATTAGTCTTGTTCCAATAATTTGTTATAATTTTACGTATATATTAAATTCCATTCTATCAACCAAAAAGAAAACTATAAAATTTTGGGAAGCCAACTTTTTATCTTAAAATAAAAGTTTGAAACACGTAACTAATAATCACTTGCATGTGATAACTAATATATAGTTAGAATGAGTAGGAGAGGAAACAATACGGACTAGATAAAATCTAGTTCTTTTATTTTCAATTTAATGTTTTGGACAAGTGATGGTAAATAAGGGAGTGGTTATGATGTGCGACTCAATTCATAATTAGTTTCAGTTTGGGCATTGAAATGTGATCAACAACAAGCACACCATGTCTATAATATCTAAGAAAGATGGTCAAGGCATTACTTCAGTTAGTCACGACATTCACATTAGTGTTTGCTGCAACATTTATCCATACTTTGCACGCGTTTATTTAGGCACCCTGCTGCTAATCTTTGGTTACATGTAGTTATTTCATTTTTAACTGGATTAAAAACTTGCAGTAGTGAAGTAAATCGTAAGTAATTTAAGATGTTGTCACCAGATGATAGTAACTGAATCGCAGTAAATAAACAAATTAGTACTCTGATGGAGACCCCACCCTGATAGCAGAAATGGAAAAAAGACTTGGTAGGAGACACTGAATCGAAGTAAATCAACAAATTAGTATCACATTCTACTATTTTGGTGCAAGCTTGGCTTTGATTCTCTGAATCCCCTTGGTTCCAACATGAAATGCTTCAGTCAGCACTTTTTCAGGTAGCTCTGGTGATGCCGAAAACAGTGCTGCAGCCAGGGATTGTGTGCCAGGAAGCTGGCTATTGAATGCTGCAAGCATAGCAGCTGGTTTGATATCAATGTTCTTTTGGTAATGAATCAGACCCCTTGGAAACACAAATATATCACCTTTCTTGAGGATCTTTGAGAACAACTTATTCTTCGTGGTGATGAACCCTACATCTATCTCACCTTCAAGTACGAACACAACCTCACTGGCACGAGGATGTAAGTGAGGTGGATTGAGTCCTCCTGGTGCATAATCAATTCTTGACAATGACAAGCCTTGCGTATTAAGGCCTGGAAACTTCAATACATTGGCAGGGGTTATCACGACAGTTGAATTATTAAGATTTGCTGCGTTGCATAGATTGGTATAGTAGAAATCATCTGCAGTGATTTGTGAATCGGCCTTGCATACCAAATCACCCGATGCTCCTAATATTATTTGTAGGTAATCACATTCATAATCAGGGGCATAATTAATCAGATAAAGAGAAATACATACACATGTTGATATAACTGACCTGACGAAGATGGAATGCCGACACAAACGTCTAGTAGGTTGTCAGGGTCAGATGTAACGATGCCGAATATGGCAGCAAAGACGAGCAGATATGCAGAAAGGATTGGCATTATTAGAGAGAGTGAAAAAGTGAAGAGCAACTAGGCCGAGTATTATGATACTTTTAAGAGTAAATATAAACAATGGAATGAGAGATATGTGAAATAGGAAATGGAGAGATTAGTAATAGTAGTAGGAGGAGGGTGTTAGGGGCAGAAGAATTAGTCTAAAGTCACCAAAAATAACCCCATAAATTTGCATCATTCATCTTCCCTCCAAACTGGAAACTACTAACTGCCTAACCGTTTTCATTTTCTACTTATAACTTGTTTAATTTTAAATTTATTTATATAATTTCATTAAAGAAAGAAAAAGAAAAAAAAATGTACGGAGGTGTTGATCAAAATACCATATTCTCCAATAGATTGCGAGCATTAAAATAACACCACCTGGATTTTTTAAAGCCCTCTTTAAGTATTATTC
>JAYMTC010000058.1:0-17175 GCA_036897605.1 Melianthus villosus
TTTGACAGAAACGTTTTTGTTCTTTAAATATTGTAATCTTGGCTCTCTTGTTCGGTGACTCCTTGATTTGTTGAATAATAATCGATTTCTAGTATATCCTTGATGATTCCTTGGTTATTTTCCTGAATACGTGAAATCAATTAATTATAATATAATCAAATCAAAAACATCAGAATCTGATAAAAACATGTATAATTATGTCCAAAACCGTAGAGAATGAGGAGTAATTCATGCATAATATATTTATCATTTAAGACCTAACAGAAAGTCACTAATTGTCAATATGAATTATGTAAAATGAATGTGATTTTTTGTATGACTGAATATGAAAATTATTATAGAATGCTTAGATAATTGGCAGACTTCACACTAGAAAAAAGATGGGTGAAACAACCTTTTCAAATATATAAAATTTCGATGGCCTAACTTATAATGTCATGGCATTATATTGTCTTTAGTCTGAGTTAAAGCAGCAGACGAGAGTTTCGGTGGAGGACATCTAGACTTCGGTCTTCAAGAGATATAGACCCACACTATTTTCAACATTGCCGATCGTCCTCCCCGAGCTCAAAGCTTGAAGTTCATGGAAAATAGAAGAGAACTTAGTGACACAATTATGATCTTTTGTGAGTTTACTAATGAAAAATAAATTGTAATCTAAGTTAGGTACAGATAAGACTTAATTTAGTATGATCTTCTTTGATATAATGACTGAATCTATACCAGTCACTTCTGAATAGGTTTTATCAGTAATTTGAACAGTCTGTGGCTGGTCTGAGTTCACTGACTGTTGTAATATTTCCCGTCATGTGGTTTGATGCTCGCAATCCATTGCATGGGTTTTTTCTTTGCACTAAGAGCTGTGTAAGAGCTACCCCTTGTGCTATAGTTGTTATACTACTCCCATTAGAGTTGAACGCATTTTGGATTGTGATCTGTAACATTTTCTGTAAGATTTTTATTTGCTCTTGATTAAATGGGCTAGTTTCCTCTATATTTTTTCTTCTGCTGGTGCAATATTTTCTTTGCTTGTTTAATATGTGCGAGAAGAATACTATCAATTTTTTAGTGTTCCATATGATTTTCTAGCATGCTTCCGTCGTACGCCCTAGCTTCTTGCAATGATCACACCATGGACTGTTACTTGAGTGATTAGTAATTAGGTTGCCTCCACGGAAGGACATCCAAAGCTGTTACATCGTGAGCTATTCCTTCAGGTTTGGATTGTATGTCGTTCCCAACATCACTTTTTTACGAGTTTCCTCTCTTCGTATCTTTGCGAAAGCCTTACGAACGCTGGACAAGGTTTAGTACTAAAAACCCTTCCTCGAACCTCATCAAGTTTTTGATTTAATCCCAACAAAAAATTGTAAATTTTTTCCTTCTCTTGAATTTTCATGTATTGTTTGCCATCATGAGCGCAATTTCATGTGACATCCTCCAAATTATCTAATTGTTGTCAATACTGAATCAATTGGTTAAACTATTCTATTATCGATGCATCTCATGTCACCTAGGATTCCTATGTTTTCGAACACAAGGAAGTATTTTCATGTTGGAGTATGTATCATGGTCTTCGTCTCAGATTTTTTTTGCCGTTTTGTAGTACATATAGTTTTCAGCTGTTTCATTGGTCATAGAATTTCATTGGTCATAGAATTCAGCAGCCAGGACATCACTAGGTTATTTTTCACTTTCCAATTTTGATAGGGAGAAATGTTTTTCTTCGGTTTGAACAGCAACAATGGTCAGGTAAATCTTCTTTCCCTTTCCTCACACAAAAATTATCATAGATTGAACCCATAAACTGAATTTTAACTATTAAGCTTGTGGCCAGTAATGGGTACCATGCTATTTTCAGAAGAAAAAAAAAATAGTAGAAAAGGTAGGAATGACCGTTTAGCCTGCTGTTGAATTGGAACTGTCACTTTTAGTTTCACTGCCATGGTAGACTTGATACTTTTTGTCATGAATTAGTTCAGATCTATTATGATACCATGAAGAGTTCTATTCCATAAAACTTAATGAAAACAGTTATCCTATTGGAGTATTTACGTAGACACAAGAGGCATACCTCACGGTTCCTTATCATTAGGGAAAATCTTATAAATTAGATCAGCATGGTTATCTCCTTGATTAAAGGGGGATTTTCTTAAACATATGTTACAACAAACTTTAGTTGCAGGAATCTTTTAGACGTGAAACGAGTCCGTCTCGAAACCTCGATTCTCAATATATAATTTTTATATTTTAACGATTTCTCACTTCCTTTCTCGCACCCACTCATGCTTCGTGTAACTATGCAACAAACTCCTTAGATTAAGGAGGTTTAAAAACAGAGGCGGTACATATAAAAATATGGAAATAATAGAATAGATATTCCAGAATATTTGGACTAAATCTGCTTTCTTTTCTAAACCACCCTTTACTTAAATGTGCTATCTTATGCTAGTTAGTTATATAATAGCATACTATAAAAGATGATAGCATTTGATGGTGAATATTCCAGTCAAGTGCATAAAAATATACCGTAGACATAATGCGTTTTTTTTTTGTATAGTAACTCGTAGTGCTTCATGATAATAATCTCGATATCGATAATTGGTTGTATCCTCAATTGCTGGCATTTTGCTTCATTCCATAAGATAAGATGCAAACTGATGAGATAATGCTGACTACTTCCGGAATTGTTAATACAAGCAATTTTTCATGGTAGATGCTTCTAGAATAAATGCATCTTAGTGGAGTAACACTTGCCTATCATTGTTATTCTTTGTATCTTATACCTGAATGACAATAAGCTATCACTCTCTCCCAATGCTTTCCTATGTTTCTGTTCTTAATTTCAAATGTAATTATTAGTTATTTTTTGTTTCGAAAAATTCAAACCCTCTAACTTGGTTTGGCTTCATTAGGATAAAATATTGGTTACTAATATTATACCTTTTGGGTGTAAACGAGCAGCCATATTTGATCGGTTGGGGAGATATGTTGTTACGGGTTCAGATGACCGCCTTGTAAAAATATGGTCAATGGAAACTGCATTTTGCTTGGCCAGCTGTCGTGGACATGAAGTGAGTTAGGATAGTCTATTAAGAGATGCATGTATGTTGTTTGTGTTATTAGTTAATTATATGTTTCATTTAACGTGTGAAGGGTGACATTACGGACTTGGCAGTGAGTTCCAACAATGCTTTAGTGGCATCGTCCTCAAATGACTGTATTATTCGAGTGGTAAGATTCCTATAATACTAGATAATCAAGTTCACTTTTTTTTTTCATTGTTCCGCATCTTCTGATCATTGTATGTATCAACTATTTTTTCCGATCTTTTTGGTTTTTCTCAGTGGCGTTTGCCTGATGGGCTGCCAATCTCTGTTCTACGAGGGCATACAGGAGCTGTGACTGCTATCGCGTTTAGTCCAAGACCTAATTTTACATACCATCTTTTGTCGTAAGGCTGACTGGAAGTCTGTTCATTTTATATTTGGTGATTCTAAATGTGGCTACTGGATCTATCCTATGTATCTAGTGTGCAATCTTTGTTTCTGTTTATATACGAATGTTCATTATGTATGCTCCTAAATTTTTATCTTTCTTGTGGAATTTGCTTTGAAATGTATGAGTTGGATCATAAGTGATACTGTTGTTCTGTCCAATACTAATATGACCAAGGTCTCTCTGGTGATTTTTTGATAAAATATTGCCCATCTCTCTTAGAATTTATAATTGATGTTTTCCTACCACTTCTTCCCTTTCACATATGACTTTAAGAATATGAATGTTTCAACTTTATTGACAGTCAATGTCTTGTAATATATTTTCTACTTTGGTATACTTGGTACTATCAACAGCAAGTCCGCTGTTCTCTTCATCGTTATGTTTGTTCATTGCTTAGTAATAGATGGATGGTTATAGTTTCCAATGATGTTTACTTCTTGATCTTCTTTTCTGTTTGTTGTTTAATTATCAGCCCTATGATACATTCTGATCTGCATTTGAGTTCCCCCCTAAAATTTTATTTGGGCTGTTCATCTTTGACTAGTTACAAATTCATTATTTTAGCTATGTGATATTATTGCTGCATGCTTGATGTCATGTTATCGTTATTTTACTTTCTTCCAGGATATAACTTTGTGATCTTTCTCTATCCTCTAGGTCATCGGATGATGGAACTTGCAGGATATGGGATGCCAGGTATTCCCAATCCTATGTACGGGTCTATGCTCCAAGGCCTTCAGATTCTGTAGCTGGTTAGTTACTCAAATCTGCAGTTTGTAAATTAATACTTTTTAAATGAACTGATTTGGAATTGAAAATTTTCAGGGAAGAACAGTGGACCATCCTCTAGTACAGGGCCACAAAATCATCAGATTTTCTGTTGCGCGTTCAATGCCAATGGAACAGTCTTCGTCACTGGTAGCTCAGACACTCTAGCGAGGGTACGTATTATTTACTGATTCATATTTTTGTATATTTATTAAATTGAACTTGATGCTGGAATTGTCCATGAGATCTGCGTACAGGTGTGGAATGCTTGTAAATTCAACACAGGAGATTCAAACCAACCAAATCATGAGATAGATGTGTTATCTGGTCATGAGAATGATGTCAACTATGTGCAATTCAGGTCAGTTTGTTCGGAATTGTAAATACCACTTAGTTGTTCGTACTGAAATAGTGTTTTGTCTCATTTTCAGTGGTTGTGCCGCAGTGTCTAGACTTTCTATGACTGATACCCTGAAGGAAGATAGTATTCCAAAATTTAAAAATTCTTGGTATGCAGTTCCATTCGCGTTCCTTCTCGCTCTTTTGTGAGTAAGTTTCCCTTAAACTTGCCTAGTTCAAAACTAACTGTATTCCTATGAATTCAGGTTTTCCCATGACAACATAGTTACTTGCTCTCGCGATGGCAGTGCCATTATTTGGATTCCTAGATCGCGTAGATCACATGTAAGTGTTAGTACCTGATGTATTAAAAACCATTTAACGGTTTTGTATCAAACTTTATCCACTGATTTTAGATTGTCAACCTGAATGTTTTCAAATAGTCCTAATCACCAACATTGTTCTGCTGTTTTTCTCAAATTTCTTTTGTCAAAATTTTGAAGTGTGGAGATTGAGCATTCTGTCATATCGATGCTTATATGGTTTGGAGATAGTATAAAAGGCTTTATGAGGATTCTCTTTTTTCTTTTTCTTTTAGTAACATAACCAATATGAATTCATTACAAAATCCATCTTGTAAATCTTTCATTACAAAATACAATTCAAGTTTACGATTTTCTCTATTTCAGGATACAAGTTCTTTATTTTATCTATTTCAGGGGAAAGTTGGCCGTTGGACGCGTGCATATCATCTCAAAGTTCCGCCGCCTACAATGCCTCCTCAACCTCCTCGAGGGGGTCCTCGCCAAAGAATTTTACCAACCCCTCGAGGTGTTAATATGATTGTTTGGAGTTTAGACAATCGTTTTGTCCTTGCTGCTATTATGGGTGAGTGTTCCTTAATAGACAATGCAACACAATCGTGTCCTTATTTGTGGTTTATTTGGTCAAGCAATGTGGTTCTAGTTGTATTCATTCTGGAAGATTGGATTATGTTTTTCTGATGTGCCAGTCAAGTGTATAATATTATCTTTTATTTAATGCAGATTGCAGAATTTGTGTCTGGAATGCTGGTGATGGTAGCTTGGTACATTCTCTGACAGGTCATACTGAATCTGTAAGTTGGTTAATCTTATGATTTGTGCAGATAAGATTTTCCAAATTTGCATGTTTGTCAAATGGTCATATCTAAAGCTGTGATTCCCAGGGTGATTATTTTTCATAGTGGTACTTGTTTTATTGGTAGACATATGTCCTGGATGTTCATCCTTTCAATCCCCGGATAGCTATGAGTGCTGGGTATGACGGAAAAACCATTGTGTGGGATGTGAGTTCTCGATCCTAACAGCTGTAATGTTTTTTCTTGTTTTCAATCTGTAACTGTTTTCTTTTCATGTGCATGTAGATATGGGCAGGCAAGCCTATCCGGATATTTGAAATTTCACATTTCAAACTGGTGGATGGGAAATTCTCACCGTAAGTGGATAATAACCTAAATTTTATTTTACGTAGTTCGGCTTAAGCCTATCTATATGGGAGAGTATCTCCATATATTCATTAAGCACACCAACTCAACTATCTTAATTTAGTGTCATACCCTATACTTATAGTCATGCACCTAGAATTACTTTATTTAGTAATAGTAACGATCCAAAGTATCCTTATTATATCATTGCTTAATATATTATATTTGGAAACTCTTATTTTAACTAGAGTTACATGCGGGCCGAGTCACACGTGATATAATTCGAGTTCGACCGACCCGGT
This sequence comes from Melianthus villosus, assembly GCA_036897605.1. Classification (NCBI taxonomy): domain Eukaryota; kingdom Viridiplantae; phylum Streptophyta; class Magnoliopsida; order Geraniales; family Francoaceae; genus Melianthus; species Melianthus villosus. Next base: position 6,376 of record JAYMTC010000058.1, read on the forward strand.
CTGCCCAAACAAAAAAAATATTTTGTTATACATATGTGTGTTCGCGAGTACTCGGTTATATTCGCGAGTATCCGGTTATACTCGAGTATGCTCGCAAGTAGTGAGACGAATTTGACACTGACTTTTATTATCCTGTCTGAGTTTGATTATTGCCCGAACTCGGACCAATATATGAAAACCCGACTCTAAGTCCGACCAGGGTCGAAAAAGACATGCGCACTAATTCTAACAAGAGTAGAAGGTGTGCCTTAATTAATATTTTAGAAATGAAAATCTGCATATTTTTATTGAACTCAAAATAAACAAGATAATTTTATTTGTAATGTGATTATGAGCCAACAAATTGTGCACTTCATAATATAGGCACTAATTGTTATGCTTTTATAATCCACCATTTTTTGTGGTACGTGTTGACACATTAAATTTGTATAGATGGATTGTGATTTAAATTGATGCTTCTTTGTAAATTATTGTAAGACGATTCACAAATATTATTTGTCACTTCTAATCCTAATGGTCATATTAAGAGATATTTTCTGTGTTATATAGGGATGGAATATCAATTATACTTTCGGATGATGTTGGCCAACTATATATACTGAGCACTGGTCAAGGCGAGTCCCAAGAGGACGCAAAATACGATCAGGTATTTTTATCATGAATCTGTCTTTGCTGGGTATCGTGCAAGTGCTTTGTGGACTTATTTTATGTGCTGCCTGTAACAGTTTTTCCTCGGTGATTATCGCCCCCTTATTCAAGATACTAATGGAAATATGGTTGACCGGGTTAGTTTAAACAGTTTGTGCTCAATTTTCTGTTATTTTATTTCTCACTGTTGGCATGAGGGAAGAGATATTAACTGATTAGTTGTCTTGGTTTGGGGTTCGAATACCTTATTTTAGTATATTCTAAAATTAATTTTAGGAGGGAGGGAATACTGGTCATCAGAATTGTTGAGGTTGTGCATCTTTTTGGTCCATTTCTCTCAATGAGTTTAGGAAGTTAAACTATGACACCCCCTTAATGGTATAGATATCATTACCATTTTGAATGACAGCATTCTAGATTTGTGTCCAATCAGTAATGTGTTTTCTCCATGTTCTTATCTAAGTAAAAAAAAAAAAAAAACTCAAATGTCTTAAAAACATTTTGAAGACGTGGAGAGGAGCATCTACTCTTGTAAATAATCGTGGCCAAGATTTCTGTTAGATCAAAATACATTATTTACTGAAGTTTTGGATTCAGGAAACTCAACTTCCGCCGTACAAAAGGAATATGGAGGATAGTCTTTGTGATTCAGGTTCATCTCTATCTCATATGGAATCTAACATGGCCTTTTCCTTGCACAAATTCTCTTACTGATTATATATATAGGTGATGCTTTTCTGATTGTAATATTTAGGTATGATACCATATGAAGAACCCTATCAAAGCATGTACCAGAAACGACGGTTAGGTGCTCTGGGCATGGAGTATCGTCCTACTTCTCTTAGAGTCGCTATTGGGCCAGATATCACTCTTGACCAGGAGTACCAAATCCAGCCACTGGCAGATTTGGACATGTTGCTTGATCCAGTTCCAGAATTTTTGGATGTCATGGACTGGGAACCAGAAAATGAAGTCCAAAGTGATGATGATTCAGAGTATAATGTTCCCGAAGAGTATTCTACAGCAGGGGAGCAAGGAAGCGTAAGTTCAAGTTTATCTGGTAATCCGCAGTGCAGTACAGATAACAGTGATGCCGAGGAAAATTGTAAGGATGGCCTCCGCAGATCGAGAAGAAAAAAACAAAAAGCAGAAGTATGTGTTATTTTTTCCCTTTTTTGAATCCTTATTTGCCCAGAATTGAATAGTCCTGTAACTTGCCAATACCTTTTCTCAGTTTGATGTCGTGACTTCCTCCGGGAGGCGTGTTAAAAGGAGGGACTTGGACGAGTGTGATGGCACTTCATCTAGAAAGAACCAAACTAGGAAATTACGAAATGGCCAAAAAGCGTCTAGGAAGTCCTCTAAATCGAAGTCAGGGAGACCTCGGAGAGCAGCCGCACGCAATGCTCTCTCTCTGTTTTCAAAAATAACAGGAAGATCCACAGATGGAGAAGATGAAAGCTCAGATGATAATGATCTGTCAGAGAGTGAATCGACCCTGCAAGGGTCAAACATTGAGAGCACCGAATCTGATAGATATTTGCCTAACAATCAAAATAAGCTGTCAAAAGGTAAAGAAGTATCATTTGCAGAGTTTGAGGATGCGAGTGAGCCTCATGAAATTCCACAACCTCACATAAATGCTGGAAATAGGAAGAGATTGATCCTCAAATTTCCAATTCGCGATTCAGACAAGCGCGTTCTTCCAGTAAAAAAAATTAGTAAATCTGATAGTCAGGTTGAGTTGGCAGGCACATCGTCTAAAGTACCTGAAGACATATCTGATGTCGATTGGAGTCAAATGTCTCAGGATCCAGAGTTTTCTGGGGGCACTGCAAACTGGAGTGGAATTGAAGGGGGGGAGAAAGGACAATTAGACAAGATAGAAGGGAATTTAGTGCAATCTGAGGGCCACAGAACTGGGAAAATTAGGTGGGGAGGGGTCAAGGCTCGTACAGCTAAACGTCTGAAATTAGGAGGAATGACACCATCAGAGGGATGTGCTGGAACTAGTACATGTCTTGGTGATTTTGATCTAAGCAAGAGAAGCCTTAATGGGTACATAAAACCTGAAGATGTTGCAATCTCTCCAGAATTGAAAATTGAAGATTTTGGTGTAATGGATGGAGTTGTCTGTGTGAATGGACAACAACATCGGGCCGATGATTCTGAGTTTTTAAATGCTACCAACAAGCATAAAGTGCCCTCTGGATTCGATACATGTGAGGATGATAATGAATTTCCCAGATCGGCTTACATGGATTCTGATGCGACAAACACCGCTAATGTCTCTTATGATAAGGGAAGGGAGCAGTCTCCTGAACTGAAAGAAAAGCTTACTCCCACCAAATTTAAAATAAGATCAAAAAGGGTTGCCCAGAATCCTGAAAGTTCTTCCAATCTGAAAACAGATATTTTAGAAGAAAATTGTGGTACTGACAGACATCTTGTTATACCCGGCAACCACTTGGAGATGGAACAGAATCCAGTTACAGAAGCGGCATATGATGGCACAAATATTACTAATTCTGATAATGAACCTCATCAATTACAAGAATTAGCTGTTCGGGTTAACAAGGACACCACTTTACATGGCACACAAGACTTGCCTTCGCATTCGAACAAAGTATATACTGCTGCTTATAGAAGATCAAAATCACGTAGGAAGAATTCAGGAGTTGATATTGGCATGGTTGGCATCAACTTGCATATGAATGATAATGATAATAATCTTAATACTGGCGTTAACTTTAAAGAAGGTGCAGCTGATGATGGGGGTCGTAGGACCAGGTCCATGGGTTTGAAGGAGATTACACGTGATCCACGCACTGTGAGTAATTCTTCGTCGAGACAAGAACTTGAATCAGAGGAGACCTGCAAAAGTCCCCAGAATGGTTCCATGGCCATGGGTAAACACCACCAACATGAAGAATGGGGATCGAGTACAAGGATATCACTTGGATTGAGGCCTACAAGAAATAGGAAAGGCAGTTCTTACATCCGTGACACTAGTCCAATTGATAAGAGGAAGTCACACCAATCCGGCAAGAGGGCTTCATGGTTAATGTTGTCAACACATGAGGAGGGATCCAGATATATTCCCCAGCAAGGGGACCATGTTGTGTATCTGAGACAGGTACATACCCAGAGATATATTCTCGGTAAGATTGGTGGGAATCAATCTTATCACGTGCATATAGCTAGGATTACATTGATAAAATTAAAGAGTTCGATTTGGATGAAATTAGACGTGTAGGCCAATTGAGTTGACAGTTTCTATGTTTAGGGACGAAATTAGACGTATGGACTATTTTTTTAATTTGCCCTAATGCTAACTATTTCCATTATATCTTTACTTTTGCAGGGACATCAGGAGTATTTAAATTATAGCCGTGCAAGAGAAGCAGGGCCCTGGACATCTATAGAGGGAAACATAAGAGCCGTGGAATTTTGTAGAATTGAAGACCTAGAATATTCTACACATCCTGGATCTGGTGATAGCTGTTGTAAAATGATACTTCAGTTTGTGGATTCTATATCAACTGTATTTGGAAAAAGTTTCAAATTGACTCTGCCCGAAGTGACGGGATTTCCAGATTTTCTTGTTGAAAGGACTAGGTTTGATGTTTCTGTGCAGAGAAACTGGACGTGCAGGGATAAATGCAGAGTATGGTGGAAAAATGAGGGTGAAGAAGATGGTAGTTGGTGGGATGGTCGGATTTTAGCCGTAAAACCCAAGTCTTCTGAATATCCTGACAGTCCGTGGGAGAGATACACTATTCAATACAAGAGTGACCCCACAGAAACACATCTACACAGTCCTTGGGAGCTTTATGATGCTGATACACAATGGGAGCAGCCATGTCTTGATGTTGAGAGCAGAAAGAAGCTGCTCTCTGCAGTGAGGAAATTAATGAACTCCGGCAACAGCAAGGTAATTCAGTGCTAAATAATTTTATGTTCAACCATGCAAGGTGAAGTGGGAGAAACCAGTCTCATTGTTACAGTTTCTTTAAATTTTTATTATATTCGATGAAACTTGCAGGATCATTACGGGGTTCAAAAACTGATGCAGAGTTCAGAGAAATCAAATTTTATGAACAGGTAAATCGTTCTCTCTTCCTCTATTGTAGATTTGCATGTTTCTTATGCACTTACACATAAATAATATGTTAACTAGGTAATATTGCATGCATGTGTATTCGTGATTACAATTTTTGCTGTCTTTGAAGTGGACCAACTATTTTTTTTTTTTATAGAAATATAGCTAAATAAACTAGTTTCAAGTTATTTTCTACTCCTCCACTATTAGCTTCATCACAAAAATCGAACTGTGTATTATTATACACAGTTCGATTTTTGTCAATATTATACTCATGATTATCAATATTCTCTCCATTTTTGTGAAAAGTATTTGCATTTACTCTTAAGTCGTAGATGTTCTACTTTATCTCCGTCATGTTTCATCATTGACTTGTAGGGTTGATTATCTTTTCGTGAACTAATTGTTTTGCTGAATAAAATTTTCCGTCATCAATCTACCACAATGGAATCAGGGAGAAACAGGGTTATTGTTCTTTCTGGTCAAAAGATTTCAGCTATTTGAGTTTTGGTCTGGAATTGAATCGTGTGAATTTCATCTTGAGTCAAAGAATGATTGCTAATTAAGAATGATACAATTTCATTTATGATTCTTCACATAGCTAGAACGTCTTGGTTGACATTGCCAAACATTTGATACCATACTAAATATAAAGTTCAAATTGTGAATCACGACACTATGACCACCAAGGAAAATGCATAAACTTCGTTTGCGCTTGCAATTTTGCAGGTTTCCAGTTCCGTTGTCTCTTAAAGTTATAATGTCTAGGTTAGAGAATAACTACTACCGGAGACTGGAGGCGGTAAAGCATGATGTAATGATCATGATCACAAATGCAGAATCTTACTTCGGCAAAAATGTTGATAATTCACAGAGAATAGCACGTCTATCAGATTGGTTTGATAAGACATTGTCTTCTTTGTAGCTCTGGGATAGAGTTTTGTTGATAAATCAGCCAACAAAATGTCCAAGCCAGTCTTTTTGTAGTTTTGTAGTTTTCACCTCATTGTAGATAACAATTTTTCTTTTTCTTTTTAAAATTATATGCTTCAAAATTTTCTCAATATCCAGTTTTGATTGGAAGGGGTGCATTGAATCAATGGTAATGTTATTCCATTTTGAGTTGGGATTATGCAGCAGAGCAGGGGAAATGATTTTCTTTCCCATGGGGATAGTAAGACTGCACACATTATGTTGCATTAGCGAGGTGGCTACTCAAATTCAGTTTTGGTTAAAACCATTTTCGTCATTTCTTTAGACATGTTATAGTCTTCGCTGCTGTCTGAGGACTTCCCACCATATTTTCTTAGGTATGTCATTATCAACAGAGAAAAGTGGCTATAACACAAGAATTTTGTAATAGCCCTGTAACGTGGAATTGGGCCACACTGACATTGCAGCATGTTTAAAAAATCTTTGGTCCTACTTTTTCTTCAATCGACATTGCAGTGTCAATCTTCGTTCCTCCCAATGATAAAAAGACGAGACTTCATTATACTTTTGGCTGGATTCAGATCAGTGTATTTCTTTTTACAGTAGGCTATTTTTTATTGGAACGTCCATCGGTCAAATTGAATTTGTAATTATTGGAATAATTGTTGAAGACTTAAATAGCGAACACGTGAGCATGATAAATTATATAAGACATGGAAAAACAAATTCTCTCGAAACAGGATTTACAGCTTGTAGTCAATCTGAACATTAGCATTGGGACGAAAAGTGCCTCCCAGATGATCCAATCTTTTTATATGGTCAAATGACACTGAATCAAATTTCATCTTTACACGAGAATGGCAGTACAAATGAGTTCAACGTAATAGCTTTTGTTCATCCATATCTGAATTCGTTCAGCCATACTAACATTTGTTTATCCATCATATGTAAGACATGTCAATTGTCCCCCAAATTCAATTTGTTCATCCATAATCACAGTACACTTGCGGTTGAACATATAAGAATCCTAATATGTCCCAACTAAGAGAATTTTTGCTGAATTAGATGTGGCAGAACAACGGCTAACACGATCAAACTAGCATACATTTTTAGAATGAACAAATGCTACAAAAGAAAATCGAATTTTAAGGCTGGATGGAGAATGTCTCAGCATGGAAAGATGTGTCCATGTACAAAGAGAAGTGGGCTGGATCAAAAGCCAAGTAATATCGTGTAGCTGCAATATTATTCCAAAGCCAATCAAGTGGATTACATGTACTAAAATAAAATACCATACAGAGGTAAGATGTCATCAAGATTCGAGGTGATTCCAGTGCAAATCTATCCCTTATACAGTAATATCAGACTATTGATGTTTAAATAACTTGATCAAATAAATAATAATGCATGTCAATATCCAATAGCTAAGTATAGTTATAGGTCGCATAGCACACAACACTGAAAAACCATCGCCCATTGGAATCATATGAATTAAGCTTCCTCCAGAATCACTACTTCCTTTTATCTGACTGGCTAAAGTTCAAATTAGATATTGTAAACACCTAATTACATAGGGGGTACAAATGAAGCTCGACTCTTAGGTCCTACATATACTGCTTTTCTAAAAGAACCACAACCATCACAAAATTGATACTACTATGCAAGGGTCAGATTATGCCCTTTCTAATTCACAGCTAAAAAGAAAAACATAAACAAAAGTTTTGCAATAACCAAGCAAAGATAAATTGGAACAATGAGAATTAATTGTTATAAACATTTTGCAGAGGCAGCAATTGCTCATCTCAGAGCATCTTAAAGATCACGGGGAGGACTGCGCCCATATTCCGGGTATAGATCGATTCCTTTAACCTCTCAGTGGCACTGTACAGTATCTTGTCCTACCCTTTGATGAACAGCTAAACCTGTATAATTATCTCCCTTTTGTAGTTTGTTTTCCTCATTTTGCTCGGTTTGCCGTTTCTGCACTATCCCACAGTTTTTGCCACCATGTACATCCAAATGTTGAATAAAACTGAGAACATGTTGCCCTGCTGAACATCTGACTTTGAAAGACTAACTCATGATCCATTTACTGTCATTTCCGGGGAGGAGTTGGTGATGTGTGATGTGTGATGATTTTGTGAAGCAGTTAAGGATTGATGCAAACACCCAAATTTGTGGTGAAATTTGGTGTTACTCCATCTTCATGTGTACATGACCTTCCAACTGAACTAAGAAGCAAATTGCAAAACAATAACCTACATCTCAATCCTTGATCGATAACAGTCTTCCAGTTTCCTTAAATTTAATTATTAATATAATAGGTATTAATGCACACAACTAATCAGATTTTGTTTACCTTCAATATACCCCACTGCAGACATTGTCAATATAAGGTACAAAAAGTCACTTTTGAAATGTTACTTGGAGGGCGTATGGTAGTCGAGTGAGTGCTGGTACATGTATGCGTTTGACTTGTCAATTTTTAAATCAAGGATACATGGCTCTCTTTCCTCAATTTCCAAATAAGTGTTCCTTTTATACTTTATAAATGAACAATTAGGTAAAACCAAGTAACATAGACTTTAGGCATTCTCTTTGTCATCACTTTTTTAACACACTATCTATTGCAATTTAGACCATTTATCAGTTTCATCATGTGAGAATAAGCTCAAAAGTATAATAAGTGAAATAACTCACATACACGAACAACCGAACTGCAGCAACTACCAGATACTTTTCCCTTCTTCGAGTGAGAAACAAGACTTGATCTATTACATTATTGAAGACAAAATTACACCTTCAAAAAGAGAAAACATCCACTTTTAGAATGTTGCATAGCAGGACAAAATCACTTCTAAATGATGATGGATAACGCAAAAGCATAACAATTCACATATGTTTGACAATATTTCTGGTTTTTAAGAACCATGCCAGAAGCTACAAGTTCACCAACAGAGTCAACAGAGCCTTCCAAAGGACACGATGCTGTTATAACATCAACCAGTTCACCCAAATGCTTCTCATAAAAAATGTCTATAATATTGTCTCTCTGCCACAAGAAAGAATGATGACATGAATATTTAGAAGACAAAATAACCAGTGAAACCAACTAATGCAAGGCTTTACTGACAAGTTTTCAACAATTCAGCAGAAATTAACAAAAAAAACAAACGTACATTCAAATGTTACACCTGCATAAATAAACTTAATCTGTTTCAATATATATATATATATATATATATATATCACTTAAATCTCCTTCTACTATAAGTTCGAACTTTTAGTAGAGACGGTTATTTGACATGTATCAGAACATGATGTACCTTGAGGTCAATAGGGCTCGAACATCCGTCGTTGCAATTCCATCCATTTTCTCATGCATTTGTGAAAGCACCATTATTGGGTCATATATTCGCGTGTTGTCCGCCTCGCCTCGAAGTGATGCAGTTGATTATGTTGTGTGTGTTGGTGCTGCTCTCAGCCACTGTCTCTCCCTTTCAGCCACTGCCTTGCTCGCTCATCTTCTCGTGCCTCTTCACATCTCTTCTCGCGACTCTCCTCTTTGGAGATCCGCGATTCTCTTAGGTTGGAATCGTAATTCCTTCACGAATCTTTTGAGGAATCGCGGATTCGTGATTCCAACCTGAGAATCGGCCATGGGTTGGACGATTCCTGCAACTAAGCTTTAAAGTCAAGGGTTCAAACTTTTCACCTCTTGCTCTGATAACAAGCGTGGTCCATAACCATCTGTCTTACTTCGACACGAACAACACGAGAATATAGGAAAAATTACAGCAACAGAGTTTCGAACTCAAGGTATCTCATGCTTTGACACTATATTAAATAATAATCTCTACTAAAAGCTCAAACTCATCATGGAAGTTGATTAAATCATATTTCAACAAGTGGTAGAAATTTTTTTACAATATATGAAGCATGAAAACCCATTATGATGACAAACAGGTGACCATGTAGAGGATAATACAACCAAAAAAACATGATTGAAAAATGTATTATTGTAAACCATATTTATTGAAGTTGCAATTTTAAGCTCAACAAGAATATTGTTCACCAAACTAGTGCTGAAAAAAAATAAATATTCACCCTTTCAGTAAAAATTTTATCTAATTATTCATCTTAACTATATACCGCAAGTTTGACAATTCCCGTGGTAATTACAAGTAGTGCTCGTAGGAGAAGTCGGATACCTAAATATGTGATATAATCAGATAAGTTATATTGGTATTTCACATATATGTGCGAGAATGCCAAACTTGCACCCTGGCCAGGAGATACACAAATTTTCTCTAGGCACCCATGGTACAAGAGCATTGAAGAGAGGTTTCCATAACCACTATAACTTCTTAATTTTCTCGCAAGAGGAAAGAAAATTCAGCACTTCTTTGTCGTGAATATCTTAATAAGACGAACCACCCTATAGATATCTTTCCTTCAGAAAGAAATGAAAAGTATGATTTGTGGTGATTTCAGTTTAATAGTATTTACCTTCACAAGACCATAATTTTTTAAACTTTCAGACTGAACTTGTATAAAAAATTACACCTGAAACAAACCAATACTGATTCAGAGGCAACAATGACTCAAACCAGGCTCCAGTATATAAATTCCGATTTGATTTGAATACAGGATTAAAACATAAACCAAGCTTGATAAGATTATTGACATACCGGCATTATGCAGGTGATGTACAAAGAAGTAGGCCTGTAAACGGATAACTAAACGGATGCTAGTATATCCCAATCCGTTTAAAAATATCCGAATCCAAATATTTCGAATATTTATTGGTATCAGAAAATTTGAAATTTGTTTATGGAAATTAAAATCCAATTTATTGAAATTTGTTTATGTCATTTCAAAATTTAGATGACATGTTCATATATATCATGATATCAAAGTAAAAAAATACGCGCTAAGCGTGTTTAACTTAATTAAATTAACTTAATTAATCATAAATTAAATTTTCAAATTTCACACTTAATTGAAATATAGAATATTTCACACATAACTTTGATAATATCGGATACCTAAATGAATAAGCATATATCATGATATATACTATTAACGAATATGATATGTATGTCGATCAACCCCAT
>JAYMTC010000059.1:0-17140 GCA_036897605.1 Melianthus villosus
TAATTTGAGATGATTTTTTTATCTATTTAACTTAGTAAAAATTGTTCAATAATTTCATGTTCAAATAATCAGGTGATAGAAAAAAGTTTCCTATACAAAATATTTTTTTTGTTTCTACGTGACGCCGTAGATGTCCTCCGCGGTCCTCATTTCATTTAGTTAAAAAATAAATAATTAACCAACGATGAAGTATTAATTTAATCGTAAGTGAGTTGGTGAAAAAATAAAAGTAATCGTTGAAAAAATATTTTAAACATTTAATAAAAATTTTAAAAATAACTTTACAAATAACGAGTTCATTTAAATATAAAAAATTAATTTTTTCATATTATACCATTTACTTAATAATAAAAATAAATATTGAGTTAAGTTAGTCATAAATTTTTAATAGAGCTCAATTATATACATAATTACAAGTTAAAATGAGCTGTCAATAAATTTAAAGATATTATAAGGAATACATCATAAGTTGAAGCACAAATTAACCTAATATAAATAAAATGTATATTATTAATTTGGCAAAAAGCTTTTCCAGAATTAGAATAACACTTATATATTTTGAAACCGACGAATCCTTATAAGGCAACTGTCATGTCAAACTAGCCGTTACCATTTCAAAATCCACATAGCAACACGCTCCTCCCTTCTTCTTCCTCTTCTCCCTTAAGCTCCGCTCAGCTCCTTTTACTTGAACTCCTCATTTCTCTTCAATTGGCCACCAACTATTCAATTAGCCATTTCTAGCTCTTCATCTGCACCTCTCTGCAACGAAAAATGTTCACAGAAGGCTTGGACGAAAGCGCAATCAACTGGGTCAAACAAGTAATTCACAAGTTCTAATTTCTTTCACTCACTAGTAGCTTCATTGGGTTATTAATTTTATAAATTGTAGATTTGAATTCTCCATGTTTGTGTGATTTCTCCAGGGATCAGATGCAGACGAGCGACCTAGGGTTAGGTCGCCATTGGCGGAGAGGTTATCTCCCGAGCATTTTCCTAGATCTCCACTGGGTTTCAATGGCAATTCGTCTTCTCATCATGTTCCCCCACTCAAATTTCATTCTGGGTTGCTGACGCCTCATGGTTTAACCACTCGTTGTCTAGATGATTATGACGATGAAGATGATGGTAACGACGACTATGAGAGTGTGGCTTCAGTTCCAGATGATTTGGGAAGCAATTATTTCGAAGAAGAAGCTTTTGGATGGAGTGACGTTGAGCATCAGGAAAAGCGTGTTGTGCAGTGCTATGACGAAGACAAAATGTTCGATTATAAGCTCAGCAGAAATATGAATTTTGGGCGTAGCACGGGTAATGTATTAGATGGTAGTTCTAAAACATCTGTGAATAGAGGTGTATCAAAGGAGAATCTGAGAATTCAGGTTCCGGATAGTTTTAGAAGATTTACAGATGGTGAATTGTGCGCAAAGAAATCTGCACAGAAAAATTTAACCCCAAGTGCTAGCACTCAGCTGCGAGAACGTATTCATTTACGTAATATGAATGTATGGATTGATGACATTCTATATTGTTGTTCAATTAATCATTTTGAAAATGAGAACTATACATGTGCCGCTTGTTTTTAAATTGATTTTATCTTGATGATGGTTGCAGGGTATTTCAACTCGTGAGAGTGATATCAAAGATATGGCAGATTTGGGCACTCCAAGTGCACCCCCCATTGTTGTGGATGTTGGAAATAAAGGAGAAGGGTTTGATGTTGACATGGAAGAAGTAGGAGATTTTAAAGGATTGATAGAAAATGAGCAAACTGCTGATGCAGCTTGCACATCAAGATCATCAGTGAATTTTGATGGGAGCAAAGAAGGGTTACCAAATAAGATAATGGAGGCAAGGAACAGCAATAAACCAGTGGAAAGGTATTGTATTTCATTACCTTTTTTGTCATGTACTTTTTTCCATACACAAGTTTTGAAGTTTATCGACATTGATATGTGCCGACTGAACAGTACCATGCCCAGAGAAGCTGAAACACAGAACTCATATTGGCAAACCAGCCCACTGGATCAGTCACCATATTATAACACAAGGTATGATATGTTAAATTTCATTGTTAGTACCAGTTCTTGACATTGTTTATAAGTATTTTGTGAGTCATTTTTATTACAAGATTGGCTGGTCGGTTTCTAAAGGATAGAAAGTCTTCATTTGTGGCATAATTAAGCATCCATTTTAGACTCTACCTCAAATCATAATATGTGATAGCTTCATTGCCTCATTCCTAACGGACATCTCCCTACTGATTTTTAAAAATAGTCAACTGAAATTCTCGACTTTAACTCAAAACTCTAGGTTCAAAATGGCTGTGTAATTGCCTTGTCGATATTAAAATAGCTTCTAATGTAAAATGTAAAATTATATGTCTGTCAATGCAGATCTTTTTCTTCTTACTCAAATACATTTCTAATTTTAGTTTTCGAGATACTAAAAGTCTATTCAATTCTTCATATTTGTCAATATTAATGCAGTGGTCAAAATGCATGGCAATCAATGATAGCATATGATGCATGCATTCGCTTATGCCTACAAGCATGGGCAAGAGAATGCACAGAGGCGCCTGAATTTCTAAGGGATGAGTGTTTGGTTCTTCGGAGGGCCTTTGGGTACCTACCTTCTTATGTCTTGTGCATACTAATGTTGAATAGTAATATAACCAATAGATGATATCAAGCAAAAAAATTTCCTTTTAAGGCTCCCTCCAAATTATGATTGGGATCCCATGTATTTCTGATTGTACAGATTACACCAATACTTATTGCAACCTCGAGGGGTACAACCAAGGGAAGAAAGGACTGCTAAGACTGGTGAACAAGCATGCTCTTTGAAGGCAAAGAAAGTTGTTGGAAAGATACGGGTGGAAGGTATTCTGTCTTTGCAATTTCAGAAAGAAAAAAAAAGTTAAAATGTGTTTGCAATTTCAGAAAGAAAAAAGAAAAGTTAAAATATTGGGGTGTATTAAAAACAAGTCGTCTTTTAATTGTGCTTCTTCGCTTGAGTTGCGGCTCTATGAGTTTCAGCTTTCTCATTACTCGTGTATTTGTTTTTCTTTTCTTTTCCGTAAAGTGATTATTAGTTGAGGAATCAATGTTAATCAATGTTTATGCTCAATATGACTTCTATACTAAGATTGTTACCATTCTAGAAGCTCCATGAAAACTTTTGCATTTCCAACTCTTATTGATTTTTGGATAATGGCAGTGAGGAAACTTCGAGTGATACCAAGACGAAAACTCAAGAGTGCGTTCTCCCAGCGAGGTGCAATCTATATTCAAGCAGGAGCAGAATATGTCCGGCATGTTTCATCACTAGTGAAAACTGGCATCAATAATCTGAAAATGACCTCATTTTCAGTGGCGCCTGAAGGTTTGTGTGCATTATTATGAGAAAATAAATTGTGGATTTTTTTGACCATTTAAGTATAACAAAACAAAAACCCACATTCCACCGTGCACATATGATCATAATCTATGATGAGACTTACTAGTCAAGTTTAGGACTTCAATATTGGTAATTTGATCATATCATCAAAATTAATTCAATCACTTAAGGCACTTCTTTTTTTTTTTTTGCTGAGACTTAAAGATACTTGCAACAACTGATTGGTGCATTTTTTTTTCTAACTTCTCAATGGTCCTATAGTGTATAATTTTTTTGTAAGGGAGAATTGTGTGTTGAAGGGTTATGAATATGAATATGAAGATGAATTGTGTGTTCTACTTCATATGAATATGTGAATTATAACAACATTAAATTGTAAAGAGAATTATGTATCCTTCGCAGAGGTGTTTTTGAGTGACTACTTTTACTTCATAAGAAATATTTGCATTGTGTAATATCCTTTATAGATTCTGTATATCTATGGAAGTTCCTACTTTATTACCATTCCCTTACTTATTTCAGAGACATTATCATGCTTGTTCCAACTCAAGAGTGCAACAGAAGATACTCAAATTGAACCAGGATCATCTGTCTGTTTGCACCCAGGAAGTGGCGATTACCATGTTTTGTAAGTTCTTATATTGCTTTTCAACTTGGGGGTGCTAATCTGTGTTTGAAGTCTTGAGTTTCTATCACGTTAAGAAAATTGATAGGATGAATCAATGTTATTGTAAATCCACCAACTTTTAGTACTAATCTGTGTGGAGAACTTGTAAGTCTGTCAAATTTCATTAGCACGGTTTTGTTGAAAAAGAGATCACTAGGTTTTGCCCTAAAAATTCACGCCATAGTCGTCATATGTGTCTATACAAAATTAGTTTATGAACACAGAATATGGTTACATAGTGCGATGTCATATAGTCTATAGTACTCTCTCTCTGTCTCACTTTATTAACGTGCACGTATACAGTTTTCCAGAGAGCCAAGGAGATGCCCTTTTGCTAGAAGTTCAAGATACAAAAAAATCAGGCCAGGGTCGGGCTATAATTCCAATTTCATCCTTGACTGATAACCCTGTGTGTATTTTATTATATTCTGTAATCAAGTTCCTTTTATTTAATAATGTCATGCTTACAAATCCACTTTTGATTTGATGAGATTGTATAAAAACCATGCAGAGTGAGAGGATAAAGTGGTGGCCTATCTACCATGATGATCAAGAATGTGTTGGAAAGATCCAGCTCTCCATTGGCAGTACAATCACCTGTGATGAGACTAGTGCTATAAAGGTTGCATTTCTTCCATCTTAGGATAACTAAACAAAACATTATCTCCTAGCTGTCAGGGTTTTGACATTTTTCCTTTATGAACACAATAAAACTAAGCTTTTTAGGATCACTTAATTGTTGGATATAGGACTTCAAACTGTGGATTCCTGGAATTTATATGTACATATACAGTTGAATTTGCTTTGACGCAATTCTAAGTGATTGTGTTATATTCCCTAAGCATGGTATATCTGAGGAAACTCTTTTTTATGCTGTTCATTAATAACCCAGTCAGTATTTCTAGCTGTGTGAAAGCATGAGCACTTACATGTTTATGAAGTTATGATGTGTCTTCATGTCTATAATATTCTTCATTTTGCGGGTTCTTTTTTTCTTGTAGAGTGGGACCGTTGTGGAAACTTTGGCGTACGATTTATTGTTAGAAGCTGCCATGCGAGCCCAAAATTTCCATTCCCGGAATCTATGGTTACATGAACCTTGGAAATGGTTATTGACTGAATTTTCAAACTACTACGGAGTTTCAGATTCATATACTAAGTTGAGGTGATTACAAACTCAAAATCTGTCAAACCAATATATGAATTCGGTGTAGTAGTGTTCTCTTTTATGATATCCAGGAAATATATCAATTTGGTTTATATTTCTTTTATAGATATCTTTCACATGTCATGAATGTGGCCACTCCAACAAAGGACTGCTTAGAGCTTGTGAATGAATTGCTTGTGCCCATCATAAAGACTCGAAATGAGAAAAGTCTTACTAGGCAGGAGGTAAGCATTTCCATCCTTATCAATATTACATCTTAAATATTGCGTGATTCTCATAAAACGTTGCATTAGGGAGGTTCTCCAACTCTTACACGGCATTTAAATGTCTCAGTTTTTTTTTTCTTTTGTTATCTCAATAAATTCCATGAAAATGTTTCAGTTATGCTTTCTTTCTTACCTGAATAAAATGCCATGAAAATTAGTTTTTACGCCTGGTTAACTGTAGGTTGTCTTCTGCTTTATCATCTATGTGAATGCAATGAAACTGCTGTATTGCAGAAAAATATTTTGTTGGATTGTGAAACACAAATTGAGAGTCTCTTGGCTTGTGCCTTTCAAAACTACAAATCACTGGACGAAAATTCTCCTTCCGGATTGGCAGACTTGTTTGGTCCATTGAAAGATTCTGCTGCACCAGCTCTAGCTCCCGCTGTACAAGTCTACACCCTACTGCATGACATACTTGCTCAAGATGCACAGACGATGCTAACAAATTATTTACAGGCAAGTTCACTCTGTCAGAATTATTTGATAAACCATCAAAACTTACTTGCAAGTGCATATGGATGCATAGGCACACACTTATGTACATATATAAGATACTAATTAATCCTAATTTATGACGTGTCGAGATAGAATATGCATTGGTTTAGTATACTCACTGAAAGCTATCATGCCACATCTTACAGTTTCTTATGGTTTTAGTAGTAGATAATGATTTAGAGGGTTAAAGTCGTTTACATATTAATTAGTATTTGGCTTGTTTGTTTCTCTTGCACTTTGTTTCATGTCTAAAACAAATGGATATGTTTCACAGACAGCAGCAAAAAAGAGATGTCGGAAGCATATGGTAGAGACTGATGAATTTGTGTCAAGCAACTCTGAAGGTTTCATTATGGATCCCATTACCATCTCTACAGCATATTCAAAGATGAAGAACCTGTGTATAAATATTAGCAAAGAAATTCAGGCAGATATCAAGATACATAACCAGCATATACTCCCAAGGTATCCAGCTCTAACTGTTTTCAAGTTTGATGCCTGGATACTGGAATCAGCATTGCTTTTTAAGAGAAAATGGGAAACAAGCGATACTAAAGCCTTTTTTTAAAGTTGATTTTGTACTAATAGATAAATGTTGCTCCTTATATGCAATTAAATGTTGGTTGCCTCATAGGAGGTCCATTTGGTATACTTTGAGATGAGTTTTTTTTTTTTTTTACTATTATATAACTGGGAGTGCTGAAAAAGTTTCCTTTAACTTATTTGACTGATCGTAACATGTGTTCTGATAATTTATTTGACTCATTGTAACGGGTGTCCTGATGTCTTTTCAGTTCAATTGACCTGTCAAACATCGCAGCTGCTGTTTACAGCACTGAGTTGTGTAACAGGATCAGAGGTTTCCTAGGTGTATGGCCTCCATCCAGCCCACTGCATCATGTAAATGAACTTCTAATAGCAACTGCTGATTTTGAAAGGGATCTTGAGACATGGAATATGAGGTTCATTAAAAAAATTCTGATTCCTGAAAATACAGCCTACTTGTTCAGAATCCACCTTTTTTCTCACATACTGTCTTCTCGTTCCTCCAGTCCGGTGCAGAATGGCGTTGATTCAAGGCATTTGTTCCACAGTTACATAATGGTGTGGGTGGAGGATATGCAACTTAATTTGCTTGAGCTCTGCAAAGCAGAAAAGGTACAATATCTCCAAGAATTCTATAGAAGTGCTCATTTTTCTCTCGATCCCTGTTATCACCAAAATGAAAATCTATGTTTGTACTTATAAAACTGCTTGTAGGTTCCATGGTCTGGAGTAACGACAAACCATTCCACCTCACCATTCGCCGAGGAAATGTATGAGAAAACCAAAGATATTCTTAATGAGTACGAAGTGGTGATCAATCGATGGCCTCAGTACTCGTTGATTTTGGAGAATGTAAGTGAAATATTATTTGAAGCATCATGTTCGTATCCATGTGTTGTGCTCTCATAACTACATGCAACCATATACATCTATGCAACACGAGTTTGTTGAAATCATGATTTCCACTTGACAAAATTTCTGTATTGAAAGGCTGTTGCAAACGTGGAAAGAGCTATCATAAAAGCTTTGGAGAAACAATACAGCGATATCCTAACCCCTTTGAAAGATAGCATCCCAAAGAGGCTCAATATGCAGGTCCAAAAGCTGACAAGAAGACAATCAACAGCAATATATATGGTTCCTAATCAAGTGAGTGTGCCTGACATACTAACTAATTTTGCACTATTTTCATGAATTTATCAGGTTCCCCGAGTTGAAGTAGCATCTCACAGAATTTTTGTTTTGGCAGTTGGGAATTTTTCTGAATACCATTAAGAGAATACTAGATGTCCTACATTGCAGAGTGGAGGATGTATTGAAGTCATGGGCGTCCTATCTTCCTGTGATTGGAGATAAGAAGTCACTATTTGGGGAGCAGATGAGTGGAATCACAGTTTTGCTGAGAACTAAGTACAAAAATTACCTGCAAGCAACAGTAGGGAAGCTTGTCAACAATGTAACTATCCTTGCTTGCTTTCAGCAATTTTTGCTCATTTATAATCAATTTTCTGCCACTAGGGGGGAGCATAGCTCGAATATAGAAACTGAATTATAATCAATTTTTGCTCATTTATAATCTATAAATGATCAGGGTATGGACTAGTATGATTATCAAAGGGACAAAAAATAAAAGTGCAGCCAATATTTGTTTCATATGGGGAGAGGATGGGGTGGTGTACAAGCCTCGAGTGGAATATAATTTTCCATCTTCACATATTCTGATACACATGACACATGCAAGTTTTTTCCAACATTGGGTGCTGCAGTCAAACATATTAAAGTTATGAATAAATAACCGTTTCAGGTGCAAGCTAATCGAAGCACACGACTGAAGCGTATCCTGGATGAAACCAGGGAAGAAGATGGAGAGGCAGAGGTTCGTGAAAGGATGCAAATGTTGATCTCACAGCTCATTGACACCATAACCAACCTGCACGAGGTCTTTACAAGTCGAATATTTGTTGCTACTTGTCGGGGATTCTGGGATAGGATGGGACAGGTGAAAATAAATCAGTGCATTTAAATTTCAGTTCATCTATTACACTCATAAACCTGATACATCTCAATTTTGTTATTGTACTAGATTGTTTTGAAATTCCTGGAGGGCAGAAAGGAAAATCGAGTGTGGTATAATGGATCTTATTATGCTCTTGGGGTAAGTAAATTGAAAAGCATGTTACTCACATTATATATGTGCATTATAACTGCAAATATCCATTAAGGAAATGTTGAAACAATAGTGATCAAAGAAGAATAGAATGTCATAAGGTTTGGCAACTTGAATATAGTGATTAGTACCAGATAATATAGAAACTGGATATGCTAAGGGTTAGGAAGCTTTAATATTATCTTAACTAAAACTAATATACTAACACCCCTCGAGTCAGAGCATAAATATTAAACATGTCAAACATGTTATAAATATAACTCACTTTATTGTCATCAAGAGACTTTGTGAACATGTTTACAAGATAATATTGAAATTGGATACACTAAAGGTTAGGAAACTTGAATATCATCTTAACTAAAACTAATATATTAACCCCCTCGAGTCATAGCATAAATATTAAACATGTCAAACATATTATAAATGTAACTGACTCTATTCTCATAAAGAGACTTTGTGAATATGTGTACAAGTAAGTGTGTAATTGAAACGAACATTTACCGGGTTTGGTTCATTTAAAAAAAAATCAATTGAAACTTTTAAATTAAGACTTGTTAATAAACCAGTTGAGTTTAAACCGTGCCCAAGAGTTCATGAATACTAAACATATTTATTTTTAGTAAAAATCATAAATTATTTTATTATATACAAAACAAATTTGGAATAAGTTAAGAGAAAATTTATTTTATTAAGTACTGATTTATGTAAATATAAATAAACCAAACCTATTTATATTTTTTATCTAAATTTATCTAAATAAAATAACCAACAATGTGTTGGTCCAGTGTTAAGCGAGCTGGTCCCCAGACGATCTTTGACCCAATGGTTAGAAGTTCGATCCTGGTTGTTTAACTATATCGCTCCCGCCTCGAACACGATTAGTTCTCTATCTCCAATGCGCGGGGTAGGGATACATGAGGATTTACCAAAAAAAAAAATGATACAAGAGAGATGAAAAAAAGAAAATTAATATAATTATATTAGGTACATTTTTTTCCCTAAAATTATATCATTCTGATCGTTATGCTCGATGTAGTTTAATACTCCTTAAACTAATATCCTTAAACTATTTGATTTTTTCAATCAAGTCCTAATTAAATTAGACATCATGAATATATATAGTGATTAGGGTAAGTTACCAAAAAAAAAAAAGTAAATAAACATAGTTATTATAACTAATATTTTAGGGTTACTTTTTCTGAGATAGTGTATAACAACTTTAATCGGGGTGATTCAATTCACTTCTTCAACTGATAATTTACTTTAATCGTGTACAACAATTTGATTCTTCGTCGTCGTAGTTCACCAAGTCAATCTTTTAATTGGGACCGGTCATTCTTCGGAGATAAAAGTGGTTAATTATTTGTATGTGTTGGTGTAGATATTGGACGACACATTTGCTTCCCAAATGCAACGGTGGCTAGGCAATGCGCTGCAAGAGAAAGATCTTGAACCCCCTCGATCAGTAATAGAAGCAAGATCTATTCTTTGTAAAGATGCAACAAATGCAACAGATCCATCAACCTATTTCTATGTATAGCATTTGCTCAATTCAGTATGTCCATTCTTTTGTGTATATATATATATATTCTTAGTAAATTGTAAGAATACTCTCCATCAGCAATACAATTTAAATTTAGATATTTACACGTCAGCATTTGTTAATTAAATAATCTAATTCAACAACATGGTCATGGTCATGGAAATTTCGAATTCAATTTAACCGCCTTTTTAAAGTTCAAAACTCCCTCTGCCATGCTGGCGATCCGTGGATATGGATTCGAGCCAATCAAAACAAATCTTCCTTCCCTTTATAAATTGAAGAATCCCGCATCATCGTCACAATTCAAAATCCCAAAACTGATATTTTCGTTCGCTTCCACCATCGTTATTTACCTGTATCTCTACTGTAACACAACATACAAACATGAGCACCACTGCAACCACAATCAAAGGCGGTAGAGGCAAGCCGAAGTCCACCAAATCGCTCTCCAGATCTGTGAAAGCCGGCCTCCAGTTCCCAGTCGGTCGAGTTTCTCGCTATCTGAAACTTGGTCGCTATGCTCAAAGAGTTGGCTCTGGTTCACCTGTTTATCTCTCTGCTGTCCTTGAGTACCTTGCTGCTGAGGTTTGTAACTTCTTTTTCGTTTTAGTTTCATCTATATTGCTGTTCAATTTATACAATATTCCTAAAACTTTCTTTGTTTTACTTTTAGATTTTGGAGTTGGCTGGAAATGCTGCCAGAGATAACAAGAAGAACAGAATCACGCCAAGGCATATTCAGCTAGCTGTTAGGAACGATGAGGAGTTTAGCAAGCTTTTGGGATATGTGACAATTGCTAATGGGGGTGTTCTTCCTAAAATTCATCAGAGCTTATTGCCGAGTAGAGCTGGGAAGGGAAAGAATGAAATTGGATCTGCTTCTCAGGAGTTTTAAAGTGCCTTTAATGGATTGATTTTAGGATAATCATGATGTTCTTTCCTACTGTTTTTAGGGTTAGAGAATGTTGATCAAAGCTTTACAATTTTGTAAATCATTCGAAAGGTGCAATGAATTCAAGCTTCACAATGACACAATTTTGTTCCTCATTTGATAGAACAACAATTTACAGTGACGAATGAGTTCCTCTTATTATTAAGTGAGAATGGACCTGCTGAGATGTAACGGATTTATTGTAGGATTTATTGTAGCAGGTAAGAACCTATATAGTACATTCTATGAAACGGTTTCCTAATGAACATCATACCAGGATAGAGACATTGTTACCCTAAAGTGATTTGGAAGTTTACTTTGCATTGTGCTTCAGAACATTTATGAGCAAAGGAACTGGTGACTGTTTCTAGATTATGGTGCCACTGGGAATCAATGCATCTTTGATAATGGTGACGATCCCACTTTTAATGAAATATCCATCTGTTTCTCTTGCTGCTTCTTGCACATTGTCGCTATTAATGATCTGAAATATTAAGGATCATTCTCATTATAACCAGTTTGGAATGATAGAAATGATTGGAATGCGTATACTGTAATTGGTTGAGTCATTACCTTTACATTTTCCCCAATTCTAGCATTCTTGTCAATTATGGCTCTTTTGATGTGAGAGTTCTTCCCAATACCCATTGGGACACTACCCTTTGCAGCCAGGAACCTTCTGTCAGCATCCGTCTGGTGCCAAAAAGATGAGAAACTAAGTAAAATAAATGTATAATGACATGCGTCGCAAACTTTCTATGGATAATACCTCATAATAATCTGCTCCCATCAACAATGTGTCTTCTATGACTGCACCTGCTGATATGCAAGATCTAAGTCCAACGACCGAATGATGAATTTTACAGTTCTGCATTGCCAATGAAATTAGACTGATTGTCACTCTCATACTATGCATTGCCACGGTTAACCCAAATCCTCCTTTTTGCTATGGATGAGGGATTTCAAAACTTAGGGTTTTTAAAATAATTCAGGTATAAAGTTTGATATTTAGTAAAGAAAGTTGTGTATAGTTTTGTATGATATTCTTTCAATTTGAAAATCCTCATGAACTTTACTATATACTTGTAAAGAGTGATTTTAAAAAATCATATCTTTTCATTTATACATATACATAACAATGAATGAAAACAATGTCAGTGAAAACTGTTATTGGTAAACATAGCCTTTAGGAAAAAACAAGCTGAGAAGTAATGACATCTGTTATGGGAAAACATTGTACATGCTGCCAAAGTTGGCCTACACGAAGTTACCTTAATCACACAACCCTCGCCAATAACACTGTCCGTGACATCAGCATCAAGCATCTTTGAAGGAGGCAAATAGCGAGGTTGAGTGTATATTGGCGATGAACGATCATAGAAGCTGCATAGAAATTACATGGACTAAATATAGTTAAGAATTCGTGAGAAAGAAAATAATGAACATGTTGTCAGCTTCAAGGAAATAAAACTACCTGAAATCTGGAAATGGCTTCTTAGTGATTCCTAAGTTCGCATTGTAAAAGGCTTCAATGGTACCGATGTCTTCCCAGTAGCCATCATACAAGTATGCTTGAACCTATATAAGTCGAGAAGAAATCAGAAGTATATATATATGGGATAACAGTATAAATTAGTGGTCGAACTTCAAGCTTGGAATAATCAATGCTTTTGGAACTACACATTCAACTTGTATTTACGAACTATCTCTAAGTAATGCAACACCGAACAGAAATTCATCACATTCAGTTGCGGCGTAAATCTTTTTATCATGAAACAATACTTTCAAAAGATGCCCAAAACCCAGTTTGAATTTGCAGTATAATTTATATATCAAAATGAACCTTTTTTTCTTTGATACTTAGGACACAAATTATGAGACTATATTATTGTAAAAAGAAAAAGAAAATATGCCTACCCTCAACCCAATGGAAGTCGCACCAGGAATAACTTCACTACCAAAATCATTGGCCCCAGGAAACTTTTCTCGGAGCAGGTCTAACATCACATTTTTGCTGACAACATATATACCCATACTAGCAATGTAAGGCATCTCCTTAGCTCTCTCATCATCAAGACCCAAAATGGTAGTATCAACCTAACAGACAACATTGAGAGACCATGTTTCTTTAGTATCTTGTTCAGCTAAAGGGGAAAACGATTTTAACGAGAAGTTTTATCTATCTAAAAGTTCACATTAAAAATGGCCTACCTTCATAGCTTTCAGTTGATCTCCTTTTGGTTTCTCTGAAAATTCAGTTATGCGCCCTTCCTCATCTATCTTCATGAGGCCAAATGCAGTGGCACGCATTTCATCCATTGGCAAGGCAGCAACAGTGATGTCGGCATCTGTTTCCCTGTGTGCTTGAATAAATCTCTCATAATCCATTCTATACAAATGGTCTCCAGCAAGAACAAGGAATTCCAAAATATTATGTTCCTCAAAGAGCCATAGATACTGCCTTACAGCATCAGCTGTACCCTGTATAATATGAAATCAAACTTCATGTGTTATAACTGTAGTATATCATTAGTCTGCAAAAGAAGCACTAACAGTGACATAGCATTACAAAAGCATTTGTTACCTGGAACCAATTTGGGTTCTCGGGACTCTGCTGGGCAGCAAGAACTTCAACAAATCCTTCATTCTTGTAACCACCCATGTTGCTTGCATAAGCCCGTGAAATGTGGCGATTGAGCGATGCAGAATTGAATTGTGTAAGAACATAGATCTTCGATATGTTGCTGTTCAAGCAATTACTGACAGGAATATCAATAAGCCTGTAATTTGCTCCTAAAGGAACAGCAGGCTTTGCCCTCTTCTTCGTTAGTGGGTATAGTCGGCTCCCAGCACCTCCTCCAAGTATAATACCCAGGACACTCTGCATAAAATCACAAAGACCAAATTCGATATATTATTTTCTCCTGGGAAGTTGAAGTATACATATAAGACATAAGCAGACAGGCATGTCATATACAAAAGGATGTCACCAACAAACCCAAGTTTGGAAAGGACAGTTTCAGGAATCTAAACAAGAAAAAATATGGTAGTTCCAACAACTAGTGCATTCTGCATGAAACAGAGCGTTTTAAAGCTCCTTAATTTCTATCAAGATGAAATTAAAGATTAGTACACTACAGAAGTAGGATATGAATTGGTTTTGCTAGATTCCTGAACCTACAATTTTTTTTTTTTGTGTTTCCTATGCTTTCTATGGCCCCAAACCAAGGTATTGTCAGGGAAGCCACTTAAACTTATAATTTGAAGTTCATAGCTTATATTTCTCTTTCTTGTGCATTAACTAGAACACATGAAAAATGATCCTGACATGGAAGATTAAACGCCATCATACAATCAGATCTATATTAGTACTCCAAGCATTGGGATTGAAACATGCTATATAACCCTATTTACAAAAATCAGAAAATATCATACTCAGAATTGGACAAATACCATCAAATAAAGAAGTAAAAAAAAAACAGAAATAAGAACAAGATGATTGATCACTGCACTTACACTCGGACATCACTAAATGAGTTTCAACAACTAGAGTCCACCCACACAGAATTCAACTAAAATAAAATTTTCCAAAACGAAGAACATGCAATCAAAACTAGTAAAAATAAAAGGGAACAAACTCGGCTAGCGTCGGGATCAAGGCATGTCTGCGAATTTTTGGAGTCAGAAACGGCTTTTGGAGAAACGATCACCGGAGTCCGACTCATCCTTTCATTGCCGGTTCTCTCCCGCCCACCACACAATGTATCGGTCGTCGGGATCTTCTCACCGGACAATTGAGAGGATGAAAATGAAAGGCTTCCCTGCGTCAATTTATGGTTCCGATTCGAACAATACGACGATGAAGGCACTGTCAGTGCCCCAATTGCAGCCATACTCGCCATTTCTGTTGGATTGATCAACCCAAGTTGGAATTCTCAGCTCAGGTTCTTGAGATTCGAGTTGAGGAGTAAGTAATGAATAAAAAGGAAAAATGGAGGTGTGATAAAACCTTATTTTACTAGGCTGAGCCTGATTGGAAAGTGTCCTTTGCAACATTTACCATCTACTACAATAATAATTTACCAAAACGGACCTTATTTTATTAAATTTCTATATTGACTAATCATTCATTAAATATAATTTTTATTAATAAATTAATTAAATCACATATTCCCTTCCTACTCAAAACTAAAATAAATTAAGTTATAAAAGATAAAAAAAGAAAACAATTAAAAAATTTAATTCAAATTTTAACCACATCAATTATAAATGAGAACACAATTTTGTAATACTTCATATTATATGTAAACATATTATTATTTGAAAAAAATAGTGTTCTCAAGTGAAAAATTTAGATCAAAACAAATCCGTCAAAAATCCAATACCTTAAAAGACACAAATAATTTTAAGATTAATTAATTATAAAAAATAAAATTGACGTTTTTCGTTTTTCTTTATTATAATTTTTTATCAAGATTTATATGGTAATGTGAATATACTTTCAATAAAAATATTATGTATAATCGTTTGACAACAACAAAAAGTTTGACAAAATAAATTCGTGCATAAGTATTAAAAAAAGTTTGAAAGAATAATTTCTTAATTTTCAGTTCAAAAAAGTATTGCTTTTAAATTTAAAAATAACTAAAGACTAAAGATGATTGAATATAAAATATGATATAATGAGAAGGGGTATTATGGGCATGAGAAAATAAATGGACAGATGTGCCAATAAAAACCTGAGTGCAGATGGCCTACGTGGAAGAGTAAAATTGTCGTTTTAGGTTTGGGAGTTGCAATTGTCACATGGGGTGTTCTATCTCTTCTCACGGACTTTTTCTCACCGTCGTCTATACTTTCTATTTATGGTACTTTCTTTTTTTATATTTAGAGATTGAACAATTTAAATATAAATATTTTTTATTGAAGACTAATCATACACATCATTACATATTTAATATGTTGAAATAAATAAATGTTAATGCATATAAATTTTTCGATTATATATTACAATTAATTTGATTATAAATATATAATTTAAAAATTCCTTTTAAAATGAATAAAAAATGATTCTATTTGTGTGTACAAAAATATCTTTTAAATAAATAAAATGATACTAAATGCAACAATTCATGAGAAGACATACAAAATTCTGTACAATTTTCTCAGGATTACTGACAACTGAACTGACGGCTAAATTAATGGCCACCGTTGCACGTGATTTGAGCCATTTTCGTATAGGCTGACACATTAACGGTTGATATTAACCGGAAGACTCATGGATGAGCCCAGTTATTATATTTATGTACGGCCCTCTCTAATTAAAATCTATCAAAACTAAAATTAATTTGGTTCAAGAGTTTTTAATTACGACAATTTAATTATAGTCCTGAATTAGTTTCAGTATCAGTGTTAAACTCTATAATTGCTGCTAATCTATTGGTTTAGCATTTAGTACATGTGGAGTAAGATGACAAAAAATTTGTGTTAATTAATTTTAAAATTCTTAAGTTTGTGATATTAAAAAATATAAATATTTGCAGTTTGAGATTTCAAAAAAAGGATCTCTTATTAGATTTATTAATAAGGTGATCATATTTTTGATAGGCTGGATTTATATTTTAAAATATAAGGACGTTTCCACTTTTTAATATAACAATTAAGAGATATTTAGAATTAATTAATACAAATACTTATCGACTTGTTTCACATATACTAAACATATAACAAGGGAAGATCAAATGGAAAATTTGATTTCAAATAATGTTAAATATATTAATATATTGAATTTAAGAGTTAATATTTTTTTAATGTTAACGTGACATTGAACGTATGAATCAATATATATTAAATTTAAAAATTTATATACATTAAACTTAGTCAATCATACGTTAACAATAAAAAATGATGATTTCATGAGTCTGAAATTTGAATACTAGAGATCAATTATCCCGT
>JAYMTC010000060.1:0-17088 GCA_036897605.1 Melianthus villosus
TATATATAATAATAATAATAATAACTCCCGTACAAGCAACATATAGAAATGTCAAAATTTGGATCGTATTTATTTTAAAAGTCGAATCAATCAGATTCTACACAAAAATGATTAATGAGACATAAACATATATAAAAGAAAAGACAAGAAACTAGCTTCATCTTAATCTAAGTTTTGTATTTGACTTAATGATCTTATAATTTCATGTTTTATATTATTCAAATATGGATATTATAAAATTGGAGTGAAATTACAATTAATCATTTAATATAATATTTAATTTAAAATCATTTAAATCTTATGTCTAGATATAAAAGTTACTAAAGCATCAAGTTCAATCGAGTTACAATCAAAACTCTACCCATATAAGCGGCCATAAAATCAAGTCAAGTGAGAATCAGGTGAGGGTAGTTGAAAAGGCAAGGAATTAACAATAAACAGAAAGACCATCCAGTCCTCATTAGAATACACGCACAAAAACCAGTCAGTCATACCAGAAAACTCTCAATTCACAACCTATGGAATATTTTCATTGATTAGAAATCTCCTCTCACTCCTTCCATCCATCGTTATCATCGATTCATTCATGGCTTCAATCTCCGGCATATACTCTTCTTCGTCATCTCTCACTTCCAAACACTTCACCTCCACCAAAACAACTCCACCATTTCGGAACTACTCACTCTCGTTCCCTACTTGTTCTGATCTCCCCGATCGGTTTGATTTAAAGCTCTCTGTGGCTCGTGAGGTATCGGCCGATTTGGCCAAAACCGATGGAGTTCCAACCAAGACCAAGGCGGAGCTTGAGAAGGACGGGAGGTTGTTATGGCGGAGGTATGTTGACTGGCTGTACCAGCACAAGGAGTTAGGGTTGTTTCTCGATGTCAGTCGCGTCGGATTTAGTGATGAATTCGTTGAGGAAATGGAGCCGCGGTTTCAGGCGGCGTTTAAGGCCATGGAGGAACTCGAAAAGGGATCGATTGCTAATCCGGATGAAGGGAGGATGGTTGGACATTACTGGCTAAGGAATTCGAAACTGGCGCCTACTTCATTTTTGAAGGCTCAGATTGAGAATTCTCTTGATGCTGTTTGCAATTTTGCCGATGATGTCATATCCGGGAAGGTCGGTTCTTCATCTCTTCAATTTTTTTAGTTAATTTGGTAATTTTGCGTTAGTTATTGGGATCATTTGAACTATGAAGAGAAATGCTGTTTTTATTAGTACAATTTCGATGTTGTGTGATTGTCTGAACTATTTAGTTGTTTCAATCTATGGAGATCTCTGAAGCTTGGATACTTCATATGATAAGCCATATCCAGTCACTATTGGATACTAAAAAACTCTTGTGAGAACATATTAAAAAATAAGGGCATGGTATGCACCAAAATAGAACCCTCGTAATAAGGATTTGATTAAAAAAAATGATTTTATCATAATGTAATGGACTTTTGTGAATTTGTTATATAATGTAGTAAAACTTGTACTTAGTATGTAATTTATAGCTTATCCATTTCCTCTTCATTTTTTAAATTGACGTGCGAATCCGTGTCCCCGCTCCCGTGTTTCATAGGTGTAGATTATTGTTAATCATGAACTTCCTATGGTTATCGACTGCATTTGTTAGATGTTGGCTAAACAAATTCATTAGTAACTTCTGTTGTTGAAGAGAAGTGTGCTTTGATCTTGCAATTATATTGCACTCTTTAGTGTATAGTTTGTGTTTTACTTAGACCAAGCCAAGTGTCTAATGTAGTGCTTATCATGCCAGCTATTGATGACTATATCTTAGAACATGTTAATAATTTAGCTTCCTATATTTACCATAATTATTGAATCACTATGGAATTATCTCTTGATTTGTCTCTTTTATTCTATTTCTCTCTGGAAATGCAGATTAAACCCCCATCTTCTCCAGAAGGTCGCTTTACTCAAATACTTTCTGTTGGGATAGGAGGTTCAGCTCTAGGACCTCAATTTGTTGCAGAGGCATTGTCTCCTGATAATCCTCCTCTAAAGGTACTCATCAACCTTGTAAAATGAGGTCAATGGACAATTTTTCTTCTTTCTAAGTGGTCACTCAGATTGGGCAATCAATCATATCTCAAATGATTACAATGCAAATGCATTTATTTAGTCGATTTTTGTGGCTAGAAGCATGCATGCTTAGTGTTCACTCCCAAAATGCTAAATTCCCAGTCAAATATTGGAGTAAATCAGATGGGTATTATCAAATAGTCTCCTTACAATTTAATTATGTTTGGAAATTTTAGTCTTGCTTGCTGGATTGATCAAATATTTAGTCTATTTATGTACCCAGCTTCTCCAGGCACCTGTACATTTAGTATCATTTCTTATTCTTTTTCAATGTAGTTCAGATAATGACTTTCTTGTCTTGTTGGCAGATAAGATTTATTGACAACACAGATCCGGCTGGAATTGATCATCAGATTGCACAACTTGGTCCAGAGCTGGCTTCTACACTTGTAATCGTCATCTCAAAGGTGTGCTTGGAATTTATCTTTTGTTTGTTTGTATAATTGTCTACGTCCTTCATGAAACTTTGAAATATGTTCTTTATCTGACGTCATTTCAATTTTATTCTCAGAGTGGTGGTACCCCTGAAACTAGAAATGGGTTGCTGGAAGTGCAAAAGGCATTCCGTGAGGCTGGTCTGGATTTCTCAAAACAGGTTTTGATTTGATCTCCAGTTTTCGTTTCTGTTAATTCTTGTTTACTAGTACTGGAGCAGGAGTTTCACATTTCTACATCCTATGAGAATCAACCAGATGTATATCAATTAGCATGTCCAGCTTCTATATTATCTATGTCATATATACTGATAGTGTTCACATCTTGCACTTGCTGATTTCTTTCTAATCTTTCCATGAGTTCAATTGTACAATCTACCTGAGCCTGTTTTCTATAGGCCTTTCGCTTTTCACTGTCATATTCTATTCTATATAGTAGGAAACTGTAAAAGTTTCATATCTAGTTCTACTGTTCTCATTAGAGCCATGTGCGGACTTGTTTGGTGTTCATTTTTTGAACACATACTGTGCCTGTTACTTCACTTGGATTATCACCTACAACGGTCATTAAATGCAGTAGATTGCATGATGGTACTTGAGTTTATTTCAGACAGAAGACTTGGTTACTCAGACTTGAGTTGTTTGGTTATGGGGTACCATCTTAAGATGTTGTCTTAAAGTATGTTACTTTTCTGGTACAGAGACTATTGTGTGTTTGGACGTGAATGTTATTGGGCACTAAAAAATATTGGATGTGCTACAAAAGTTTTGCTTGTTAATGATGTAAATGATGTACTCAAATGGTTTTCTAATAAATTTTGATGTTGCTTTGGAATTTATTTTGACCTTTGCTTTTATACTCTCCTATCCCATGCTTTCCCCATTTGTTAATATAAAATCTGAAATGTTGCATACTTGTATGTTTGTGTAGGGTGTTGCTGTTACACAAGAAAATTCGTTATTGGACAACACTGCAAGAATTGAAGGCTGGGTGGCTAGATTTCCTATGTTTGACTGGGTGGGTGGCCGAACATCAGAAATGTCTGCGGTTGGTCTACTTCCAGCAGCTCTTCAGGTTAGTTAATGACAAATCGGGTTTTGACGTGCTACTAGTTATTTATTTACATTTACAAGTAATCCCATCTCAGGGGATTGACATCAGAGAAATGCTTGTGGGTGCCTCATTAATGGATGAGGCGACCAGGACCACTGTGGTAAATTTTTCAACTCTTTATTGCCATCTCATACAAGAAACAGAAGCAAAAATATTCCCTTCAACTAAGTGTTTTCTTTTCAGGTCAGGAATAATCCTGCAGCACTGCTAGCTCTGTGTTGGTATTGGGCTTCTGGTGGAATAGGATCAAAGGTATTGCTTCCTTCACTTCGTTTAGTAGCTCCAAAAGTGAACTTTTTCTATTTTTCATTTACTTATGTTCAGCTTTTTTGTTCCATTGTATTCCACAGGATATGGTTGTCCTTCCTTATAAAGACAGCCTTTTGCTATTTAGTAGGTATTTGCAGCAGCTGGTCATGGAGTCACTTGGAAAGGAGTTTGACCTGGATGGTAATCGGGTATGTGTGCAGCCTGTCGAAATGGACCTTTACTAGTATTACTCTCTTTTGTTAGGGTTGTTTCTTACCCAGAAGATTACATTGAGTTTAATTGCATATGTTCATGGAATAGTAACACCAGGTGTCACTAGATATAAATAGTACCTAATTGTGTTATTCTGTAAATATGACCAACTTTATAGCTGCCTTATCATCAAAATTATTGATATCTTACCATTATATTTGACAGGTAAACCAAGGACTTACTGTTTATGGAAATAAAGGGAGCACGGATCAACATGCGTGAGTTTTTGGAATTTAAGTTTGTTTGATATATCTTCTGACATTAACCAGGCATTGTCCTTGATGTTTTCTTATCTTGTTTTTTTCTTCTTTTTATATCCAATAGCTACATTCAACAACTGAGAGACGGTGTGCATAATTTCTTCGTGACATTCATTGAAGTGCTACGTGATAGACCCCCCGGTCATGATTGGGAGCTTGAACCAGGTGTTACATGTGGTGACTACCTTTTTGGAATGTTACAGGTTCGAATTTAACAAGTGATTGCTAACTAATATTTCCTTAACTGTAGATTAAGGTTATATTTTTGTTTTATACAATTGACGAGGCCTGGCATACTCTCTTCACATTGAACGGCTCCAAATTGAATTTCTGCAGGGGACAAGGTCCGCTCTCTATTCTAATGATAGGGAGTCCATTACTGTTACAGTACAAGAAGTGACACCTAGGTCTGTCGGGGCTCTTGTAGCATTATACGAGCGAGCGGTTGGGATATATGCTTCACTAGTCAATATTAATGCGTACCATCAACCAGGTGAAGTTTTAGTTCCTTCTTCATGTTAGAAATTTGTCTGAAAATTCTATTTGCCATGCATCTGGGAATATGGAAAGAGAGGTTTCTGCAAATGTGCCTTATATTTGTATATAATATATATGAACTGAAAGATAATTCAAGCATGTTGCATTGACTTGGTTTTCTGCCATTTCCTTTATGTTTGTTTTTTCTCTCATTTATGCATTTTCGTGGTTTCAGGTGTTGAAGCAGGTAAAAAGGCAGCAGGAGAAGTATTAGCTCTTCAAAAGCGAGTTTTGGCAGTATTGAATGAGGCCAGGTATTATGTCAGCTCTCACATATTTTATATTCATAGCAGATGTTTCAGTATCCATCCGTAAGCAAATGTTCTGGTATTCCGTTCTTAGGTTTGCATCTCAATAGTTTTTCCTTTATCGGAGTAATCTAATGTTGACCACTCCCATTTTTTTCACTGCTTTCAGCTGTAAAGAGCCTGTTGAACCACTGACGCTCAATGAAATTGCTGAACGTTGTCACGTTCCTGAAGAGGTACTCAGAGAAATATCCCCTCGGTCAAAACTAATTTAATAAATGATATCATCCTGCCTTCTTTTGTCCTCATAATAACATGCTCTGCTAATTTCTGCAGATTGAAATGATATACAAGATTGTTGCACACATGGCAGCCAATGACAGAGCAGTTATTGCTGAAGGCAGTTGTGGTTCACCTCGGAGCATTAAAGTCTTCCTTGGGGAGTGTAATGTAGATGCTCTATATGCTTAAACACCCAACAACATACTGCTGAAGTTCATCTCTAATAAATCGGTTTTGGTTTTTTTTTTTGTACTGGCTCCTGAACTTGATTAACAGAATTACAGTATGTCCCGGCTCCCCCCTTTTTCCTTCGATCGAATAACGTTGACAACGACGGGATAATCCTGTCCTTGTCATTATCCTATGTACGTGAGAAGTATTCTCTTTGTTTTGTTTAGATCCTGATGCTCAATCGTTGGGACATTTTTGTGTTAAAATTTACATTAAGATTTGAGCATGACATAAATGGAATATGTTGACTCTGCGAGTTATGTGTATTGTATTGAAAGTCAATAATTATATATATATATATTAAAAAAACAGTAACCCGTATATTTTTCATTAGTACGAAGAATGATATTTCAGTAGAGTAGTATATGGACTACGTTTTTTAACAACATATTCAACAAACCAGGAATCAGGCATAACAAGGAAAACTAGCGCAAAGTGCCACTATTTCCGAAGTTTTAACATGGTCAGTGTTTTCATAATAATCGTCCAGTTACGGACCTTAAGTATATTTTTGTATGAAGTAATCCGATGTGCTTAGAGGTAAGTCTTTCTTATTATCTATAATTATATTAATTCTATAGGATGAACAAAGGAGGAAAAAGAAATAACAAAGATAATTGTTAATTTGTAATATGAATATTGTTGAGTAACAAAAGGTACTTTATTACATGGATTTTATGTATATGGAGATTCTGTCCTCATTTAGAAGTATTTTGATTGGGATAAAATTTTATGAGATTTTAGGTGGTAATGACAATGGAAAAAGAAGACTACCTTGAATAAAATATATTTACAAATCGCAGATCTTTCAGCATCGTGACAAGTATGAAAATAGAAAAACTAAATTTGCTAGAGTTTCATTACGATTGTGCATATCAGTCACAAACGTAAAAGATGCGAGTAAGAATGAATCTACGAAATTTTTCGATTTCGAAGATTGTAAAAGATTCAAATAACTCGAATATGTTATTTTATTCTCACAATCAGAATGACGCATTTTAAGACTTCGAATTACGTTGTTTGACTTTCTGGGTTTATTTTTGGACTTTGTAAACTTGTTTAAATAGAGGCATTATGATTTAATTAGGACACATCATGTTAGTAATATTTATTTTTTTAACTGTTATTAATTGAATAACTTCCGTTAATAACATCTTTGTTCATAAGATCACAAGTTATATGATGTAGCCAACCTATATCTACGTAAATTATTTATGGTTATTAAACATTCTTAGGTTAATTTATTAATCAATCTTCATACTTCTAATTGATTGATATTTGTGAAGTATAACTGATTTAAATGTGAACCAATTAATCTATTTAAATCAATTTATAAACGTGTCTTGAATATGTCATTTTTTAGATAAAAAATTCGTGAAGTAAAACTCTATACATGCAAGCGTGTTGTGTTGTGCATTAAAAATTGATAACAATTTTAAACAGTATTTTTTATAATAAACCTAAAAATATTTTAAATTTTGTTTAAGATATCTTGTATGATGTATTTTATGTATCATATGTAGAATTAAGCTTAAAATTTTAAAAAAATTGTATCAGAAGCATAGTAGTAGAAGCATAGTACTAGAGAAGTTTTTTAAAAGTAAATTTAATAAACTAATACTGGTGTAATAACTTGTTTGAAATAATGATCTTTATTTTTTAACCGTGAAGAAATAAGAACTAAAAAATAAGAGGAAATAAATTAACGTACAAAAAAATAATTAAATTATTAAAGAGATGAAATAAAAAATAAAGGCCATGTGGGCCCCGGGAGTTTTCCCTCCAACACGGTTGACGTGGACAACAGAGGCATATTAGGAGGACTCGCTCTATTTGCGGGCCCCAATTTCAATTTCCATTGCAATTTTCACGATCCTCTACCAAGACCACCAAATTCTCTCTTCTATTTCCCCATTTTCCCTTTCACTATCTTCTTCCTTCCAATCCATACGCCAATTCTTCAACATTCTTCGTCTTCATGTCCGGAAGGTATGTCTAATTCACCTACCTGTGTTTTTCTGTCAATTGTTTTGTTGCATATGGTTTGTGGATTGTGCGAGTGCGAACCTCTTTTCTCCGCTTTGAAGTCGTTTCTAGGCTGTTTTGTGCTTGATCTTTGAGCTACATTGCGAGTTTGTAGATATTGTTGGTGTGTTATGTTGATCCCGCTGCTTGATGATCTTATGGTGATGTGAGTTTTGTGATTTCGGATCAGAGGATGGCTAACCGTAACACAGATTCCTCACAGGTACCTTCCGATCAATATCATTTTTTTTTCAGTTTATCTATGCGCGACATTGTTATTTTGGGTGAATGAGGAATGTCACTCCGATCATCTCTTGGTTTTTTTTTTTTTTTTTTTTTTTTTTTTTTTGTGACAGGGAGATGGTGGCGGCAACCTTTCTCCAACTCAACCGCAGCCTGGTCCACCTGATCAGCCTATGTCTCTTGGTGGAAATAGGGTAATTGTCATTTTTATTTGCTGAATTGTGTGGAAACTGCACATGATTCTAGTTGTATGGCTGCAATCACCACATTTTGAAAGGTCAACATCATCATTAGTATTGTCCTTAAATAATAATCATTATTAATTTGGTTATTTGTCATGCGCTGCTTGCCAGGAATGGTATCGTGTGTCCAGGTGTTGACCAATTACAGCTTCATATGCTTAAGGATCTTGCTCTTTCCTTAAATATTGTATGAAAGTGTTCATTGCTAATTCCCTATATTGCATATAGAACACAATATCCAAATTCAGTGTGGCAAAATGGAAACATTTAAAGGGAATACATGGCAATAACTCATCTTGTTGTATAGTCTAGACTTGTATGCAAGGCATTAATTAGGTGACAACAATTTTACAAATACAAATGAATTAATCTGCATAATCATAAAATATCTTATTTATTATCCCTCTTACATTCCAGTTTTACTCATTGAACTTTATTGACTTTATTGATTTCACTTCTTGTTACTTGTGCTTCGGTTACCAATTTACAATTAATTGGTAAGATGCAAGCTAATGCACGGACGGCTGTCTTGCAGGTTTTTAAGAGCGGGCCACTTTTTATATCATCTAAAGGTTTGTTTTGTTCTGAAAGATTAAGATCCATCTGTACATATAAATACAGGTTTCATGCCTTTCTCCAAATTTATGTTAGAATATATTCCGAGGTTTAAATGTCATATTGACCACATAATACGAACTAATAACAACTGTTTAAAGATTACGATCTTCATCTCGAGTTGATTAACTGTTTTTAAAGATTGTGACTTCATCTCAAGTTGATTATTGTCCAATTGTTGTAACATAGGTATTGGGTGGACCTCATGGAAGAAACGGTGGTTTATACTAACACGTACTTCACTCGTTTTCTTCAGAAGTGATCCAGTAAGTAATTTTCTGGTTAATAGTGCATGAACCCGTTACCCATGTAATATTTTTCCATTAACAAGACACAATGAAATATTGTAAGGAGAGAGAATATTTTACATCTATATTTTTTTTTTTTACTTTTAGAATGTTGTTCCTCAAAAAGGGAGTGAAGCCAATTTGACCCTTGGTGGAATTGACCTCAACAATTCAGGCAGGTTGGCTTGCTTTGCTAAATATGATGTGATTTAATATTTGATCACCTTTCTTAACTTATTAGCATGATGAAAATTGGCAGTAGTTTACTAACCTCGTTACTCCTTTCGGAGATTTCTAGTGTGGCTGTCAAAGCAGATAAAAAACTCATAACCGTGCTTCCTGATGGCCGTGATGGACGAGCCTTTACCCTTAAGGTAATTTTATTTTGTTTTAAACTGTTAGTATGTTATAGTGGGTTTCTGTAAAGAAAAACCCAGTAAACCAAAAATGAAATTTATTGTTGGAGATGGAAGGAGGAAGTGGAGTGGAAGATATACTCCCCAACTGACCAACTGAGTTATTTAAACAATATCAAAGCAGTTATACAGTCTATCTATATATAAATCGTACTATTTTTCTTCTTCTCATTTTTACTCTTCAAAAGTTATTATTCATATATTTTCAATTTCTCTTTCTTCTTTATTTCTTTATTTCTTTCTTTCTTTCTTTACTTTTTCTTTTTTAATCATTAACATCCAATCTATCATTCACTTTCATTTTCTCTTTTTCTA
Organism: Melianthus villosus; assembly: GCA_036897605.1. Lineage (NCBI taxonomy): Eukaryota > Viridiplantae > Streptophyta > Magnoliopsida > Geraniales > Francoaceae > Melianthus > Melianthus villosus. The sequence continues at coordinate 9,867 of JAYMTC010000060.1, forward strand.
TTTTATTATTCAAGTCATTTTTTATAATTTTTTTCTTTCTCTTTTCTAGTTTTTTAATATTTGCATCAAATTGCTTTTTAGATTTCAATTACATTTTACTTTAATATCTTAATTACTTTTACCTTCAAATATAAATTATAAACTCTTTTTTCTCCATGTTTTCCCTTCCCAGGCCACTATTCAAAATTTTTTACTTTTTTCTCTCTTTTATTTTCTCTTTCCTTACTTTTTGACCTTTCATCATCATAATTCTTTTCCCATATTTTTATTTTTTAACCATCGACCTTTTAATTTCTTTTACCATCACCTTTTTTTAAAAAAAAAAAAATTTATTTATGTTTAACATTCAAATTACTTTTACCCTTAAATTTTAATTTTATATGTATGTTTATCTATAAAAGTCATTATTAGTTTTTTATTTTAAAATTTAAATTAATCCTAATAACTTAAGCAAATTTTATATTTAAATTTGTTTTAGTGTTGAACTCATTAATTTAATTTTCACTTTTAATTTATTATTGGTTCTGTTATTATGTTAATTTTGCTTAAATAAAATTTATTTGTAAATAAATGAGAAATTTTAAGTTTAAGTATTTAATGTAAGACATGTTTAATTAATGTTAATTATTAATTCTATATACTATATAGATTATAAACTTTTTTTCTCTCAATTTTCTCATTTTTTTTCACATTCTTTCCCTTTAGCAACCCACTTTGCCTATAATTTTTACGTTCTCTTCTTTCTTTTTCTCTTTTCTTACTTTTTACCTTTTTTCGTTACATTTCACATCATTTTTACCAATATTTTTACTTTTTAAGCATTAACATTTTAATTATCTATATAAATATATGTCTATATATAAAAGATAATTGATATTATTAAGTTAATTGAAATTTGAAGTATTTCGACACTCTCTTGTGTCTTATGTTTACATTATATACAAAAATTTATTGATATCAACTTTACATAATATTTTTTTTTATGATTGTAAGCTTATATATTATTAATGAGTTATCATATCTCTCACATTTTCATTATTTGTTAATCTTTAATATTCAAATCAGTTTTACGTTCAAAATTTCAATTTTAAATACATTTATCTCAACTTTTAATACTCGAATTGATCATAATAATCTACGACTAAAGAGAATATAAATTTATAAATATGTGAATTTTTTAGATTTAAATTTTGAATGTATTGATGGGTATTAATATTTAAAAAATTCTAAACTATGGAAATTAGGGTTCCATACATGAAGACAAGGGAAGTGAATATAAGAAAAAAAGAAAACGGTAAAATGGAGTGAAAAAATAGGGGAAGAAAAATGTAACAGATATAATAAAACAAAAAGTAAAATAGAAAGGAAAAGAGTAGAGAAGAACATAGTGATAGAGAACCCAATGAAAAATATTGTATTATTCAAATATAAGAGTTTAAATTATTTCGGTAACTATTTTAATGTTTATTCCCACATTATATAAACTTTCAGAATTTATTAATAAGAATTTTACATTATATTTTTTATGATTGTAAGATTATATAATACTAATGATTTATCACATATTATGCATTTGTTCGACAATAAAAAAAGATAAATCCGCGCGCATCGCGCTGGTAAAGACTAGTTGGTATAATAGCAAAGCGCACTTTATAAGATGACTTTTGGAATTTTTTCCACATATTAGAACGGAAAATAATTTACTGTAAACGATTCTGGTGAGATGATCTGCTTGTAACTGGTATAGTAGTAAAGTATATGCCGATATGATGTAAGTATGATGAGATGCAACATAAAATTCTTTCTGTCGTTGAAGGTTGAGAGACATCTTCGGATTGCATGCCAACCTAGTCATATTTAGTTTGAAGGTCAACCACAATAATTTTGGGGATTGGTTTGCTTGGTTTTCCAGTTTTATTCTTTTGATGGATCAACTGTATCTTTGTTTTTAAGGCACATGTTACAAATAGATGGAGTTCTAAGAACGGATACTAAAACCCTTTTAAGCTGAGGAGCAAAGGGACATTGTTAAACAACCCAAAGCAATTTGACTGTAGTTCAGTTTGTGGCGACCACAAGTAGAAACTTGTATATCTTGGTCGTCACGAGATAGTACTTGAGTTCTCGCAGTAAGTAAATCCACAGTGGTGGGAGGAACCAATAGTCGCCATCTTCTGTTTTTAAGCAACATATTTTGCTCGTCCGTATGCTGTTTAGGTGGAGGAAATAATATACTGAAAGTAATAAGAAGAGTGGTAAGTTATTGTAGGATTTAATCACATAAAAACTTGGTCCGAAATTACCTCATACGGGGTCTAAGTAATATGTTCATAAGGACTTCTCGCTGATCGGATGAGGAACTTGTTTTCTGCATCATAAATCTTTGCACAATATCCTTTGTTTGGTTTTGGGTTGACCTAAATTTATGCATTCCCTGTATGCTTAGCTCTTCTAGTATCTATTTGCGTTTAAATCTCCTGCTTAAACAGAGAGTCAAATGCCAGTTCATTACTTCCTATTTACAAACTTATAGACCTTCAGCAAGAGCAGAAAAGCTTCCTTGTAATTAATGAAGATATTATCTACCTAAGGTTAGTAATATGTGTTGCTTATTGAATTTGGCTCCAAACAAACAAGAAGGGTATCTGTGTCACTGAAGTACCATATAACTGAATTGTTGTCGGACCATAGAAAGGTAGAACCGAGTAGTTCCAGAGATATTCGGATACGACATAAGTTGTGATCCATGCAGTAAAAAGTTTGGAGGGGACCTATTTGGTGAGCACTGAAATTTAAAATTCTAAGAATGCCATCTTCACAAAGATATCTTGTGGGACAAGTATAAAAGGCTGAGGTAAAAGGAGAAATTTATTCATTGTGGTCATGACTTTGGGCACAGGAGGAAAAATTAAAAAAAGTAGTCAATTTGACAGAATTCAAACCCTATAATAAAGATAATCTTCTCTGGTCTTAGTATCTGGGTATTGTTATCTTCTGCTGATAGAAATTTGTTTGACATTTCAGGCTGAAACTCTAGAGGATTTACATGAGTGGAAGGATGCACTCGAAAATGCTTTGGCTCAAGCACCAAATGCAGCTCTTGTCGTCGGGCAAAATGGTATTTTAAAGATCGATCACCCGGATGCGGCTGACAACTCTGCAGATCAATGTATGCTCCTGTTGTAGTTATGTCTTACATATGTTACTAAGTCTCCAATTTTCTGTATTTTGGTTATGACATTTTGTGTCTAAAATAGTGAAAACAAATATTTGGTATAAACCATATCAGGATACTGCATTGCATGAGTTTCTATTGAAGTTGACCATCTCAGTAGTTCTCATATTGTTTCCAAATGCCAGTAGCTTGACTTTCCTTCTTAGTCAGTCAACTTACCCAGAGAGTTACCACAAAACGCTCTAACCCTGCGTTTTGCATTCCGGCGCACAGCGTCCCAAAATGCAAACGTGAACTATGGAAAACACTCATTTTTTCGTTCCGGAACATCGCAAGGATCTAAGTCTTCTCCAAGTGCTCCACCCCCTCCTACTGGATTTAGGATTCAGCAATCTCAAATGAATAGATTTCTTGGAGGAAATTTACCCAACAGACAATAAGGGAAATAGAAAATCTTAAGTTGAAGGTCATTAGTTGCATACTATCTTTACTTTCCTTTCCACATTGAATTTCTTGTGATTTCTATTTTAATATTATACGTATTTTAAGTTCATGTGTTTTTTTTTCCTTGGAAACCAACAGTAGGGTTTACATGGAAAATGTCAAATATGTAGTATATTTTTATATTATATGTGCATAATGTTCCCAAAGCCTATTTCATTCCAGATATTCGTACACTGTCCGACTTAGTGTGCTGATTAAGCCTGCACCATGATTTATGGAAGGAGTTTTGCCTTCTGTTTTTCGTTGTGTAAGGAACCATACCATGTTCCTGGCAATTCTGCTTACAATCGAAAAGGCTTCTTCATCTGCACTATATTTAAGAATGAGCCTATTCAACAACAAGATGATAGTTTGGTGAATTTGGGGGTACACTTGGGAATAATTCATTTATGATTCTTGTAATTTCAAAATTGTAATAGTGGAGTGCAGTTTGAGTATAAGGAAACACGTAATTTTTTTGTTATCTTTTTTTTTTGTTGCAATGTTACTTCTATGACTGGATGTCTTTTCTGATTTGGTTAACTGATTAGATTCTGTGCAATAGATTTTCATGGACCAGTGACATAAGTTATGTTCTTAACTTGCTATCTTTCCTACAAATTTTCTTAATGTTGATGTTTTCTTCCTATTTGTAGCAAAGGATAGACAGCCTATGAAATCTATGGTAATTGGCAGGCCAATTTTACTTGCTCTGGAAGATATTGATGGGACTCCATCTTTCTTGGAAAAAGCCCTTAAATTTATAGAGGAGCATGGTAAGGATGCTTTTTGTGAACCTTTTATTGATCGAGTATTTTTAGCATGCAGTAGCCACTAAATATTTCTGAATGCATATGCTATTCTGCAAAATATTGAAGAGTTTTCATATTCACTGGTAGATACCTTTATCTTTTGCTGAGTTCTTCATAATTCACACATGAGGCACATCCCTTATTTGTTGTAATCTCTCTACATGAGAACTACTGTAAAGCAGTACAGAAGCTTTATTATTCAGGTTATTGAGAGATAAAATCATGACAACAAAGATGTGAACTTTTAATAAACTATTTCATGGCATTTGATACATTCATTTCTAGTTATGACATAATTGTATTGTGTACTTTGAATTATTATTTTTAAGTATTTCAGGTCATTCCCATTAATGGCTTTTAAATTATCTTCTAATATCCAGCTTTCTGAACTTTTCCTTTGTATTTCCACCCCTGTAAAATTCTTAAACTGAATCTCATAATGTTTCTTCACTGACGGCCCGTTTGTCGTCCAGAATTGAGCTATCAAAAGTGGATTGGGTTTTGTTTGCTGTTTTATCTAAGAATTGGAAGCATAATTCTAAAATCATTTCTTTGGAATTGTAAAACAGTGTGAGACGTGTCTGTTCAATTCTTAGGCCGGCAGGTAAAAATTACAGTTCCAAACGTATCAATATTTAAGATCAGTCTCATTTTAGAAAATAATTATATTATCTTTTACTTTCTATGTATATTTTTTTTTAAACTGCTATTTTTAGTTAAATTTTTTTTATATTATGATACATTTAATAAATTAAATATAATAAGTGAATTTCCAAAATAATGTACTTACTGTTGGAGTTATTTAATTGGATATTTTTTGTATGGTACATATGTATTACATTTAGTTAATCTAATTATGAAGGTGCATAACAGGGGCCAAAGTAGAAGGGATACTGAGGCAAGCTGCGGATGTTGAGGATGTTGAACGTAGAGTGCGGGAATATGAACAGGGTATGTTAACACTAACTTTTCATCTTCTTTTACTGATTACTTTCCTTTGGGCAATGGCGGAGCCACATAATGCCCAAGGTGGGAAGTAGCTCACCCTTCTATATAATTATGTACAATTTTAAGTCTCAGTAGTCTGTCTAATAAATAGCTCACCTATATTTTACTACATATTATTTAAAAGTACATATTTTATTAGTTATTGTCCTACTAACATAAATAAGCTCGCCGTGAACTTTTTTCTCTGGCTTTGCCACTGCCTTTGACATTATACTTTGTGTAACTGATGGTCAACTTTCAGATTCTTAGCATCTCTTATCTCATGCTTATTTATACTGATAAAACAGTGCCTAGTTGGTCTGAACAAAACTACATTATTCATTGTTCTGAAATGAAAAAAAACCAATACGTTATAAACTACTCTATAAAATATATATGTATAGAATCATTCTTGATTTCTACATTTCTTGCATGTTAGGTGGTTTGCAACATAAGACAATTTTTTGAACTAGCTCGACTTTATCACTTGTTGGAGTATATCAATTAGATCTCCTTCAACTATCAGTTCGAGTTTATAGTAGAGACAGTTATTTAACATAGTATCAGAGCAAGAGGTCGTGTGTTTGAACCTCCGCTGCTGCAGTTTCCCGCTAGTTTCACATGCATTTGTGAACGACTATTTTGGCGTGAGGGAAGTGTTGAAATAAATATATCGATTAAATCTCTCTGGTATAGTTGGTTATTTAACTTGGTATCAGAACAACTGCTGCAGTTTTTCCATGCATTTGTGAATGATCATTGTTGGGTCATATATTCGCGTGTTGCTATAGGCCACGCGAGACTGAGAGTGTTGAAGTATATCAATTAAATCTCCTTAAACTATCAGTTCAAACTTATAGTAGAGGCGGTCTTATAGTAGAGACGGTTAGTGCATAAATGACAAGAGTAACTAGTCATCTGTGAAGGAAGAATTCACAGTCAAGTGTATAGATCCACCTAAATATGATTGTCCAAACATATTTTGTTCGACTCCTATGTATTGAAATTCAACTACAAGTTGGTTGACTCTTCACATTTTAAGCCGTTCTCATTTTGGGATACAGGAAGAAAACCTCATCACCCGGATATGTTTGGATGAATCCATAATAAAAATTTTTGAGAGATTTTATGTAAATTTCAAGAAATGATTAAAAAAATGGGTAAATGTGGGGAAGACATAAAAAAATGTTATCATTGGGAATGCATACGTATATTGTATTAATCTAAAACTTATTTGTATACTCTTCACTCACAAATTACAGAAAAAGTTACGATAATTTTAATTCCTAATAATACTATGTAAATTAAAATTCACATTACTACAAGAATGAGAAGTAATCAACGTAAAAAGTGCTGATATTTCTTATTATTAAATTACCAACTCTACTCGAACTGATAGTAGGGGGAGATTTAATCGATATTTCTATTTCAACACTCCCTCACGCCAGTTGTAGCCACCCACAAGTACATATGAAACTATAGAGAAACACTCATTTAATCGATATATCTATTTGCAGTAGCGGAGGTTCGAACCCGCGACTCATACTCTGATACCATGTTAAATAACCAACTCTACTACAAGTTCAAACTAATAGTAGAGGGAGATTTAATCGATATAATCCAACACTCCCCCTCACGCGAAAGCGTGACCCATAGCAACACGCGAATATATGACCCAACAATGATCATTCACAAATGCATGGGTGAAACTGCAGTAGGGGAGGTTCGAACCCATGACCTCATGCTATGCTACCAAGTGAAATAA
>JAYMTC010000061.1:0-17038 GCA_036897605.1 Melianthus villosus
AATATATGTGTTTGTAATTGAGTAATTTTATAGTAAATTTATGTATGATGTAAATTTAGTAATTTGATTATCCGTGCGCATCGCACGGATTAAGGCAAGTTATTATAAAAAATGTTAATATATGTCACAGGGCCCACATTAAAAAAATATAATTAAAATAATTCTATGTTGAAAAGTTGGTAAGGAAATCAAATTTTAGTAAGATATAATGACTCCGATATTCTCTAATTAAATTAATGATTGTCTTTCCATTTTTAAAATGTGTATTATAAAATGAAGGCAAGTAGCGAGAGATTTAGCAATTTTTTCTTTGCCTGTGCTCCTGAATGGAATTAATAAATTAATTTTCAATGGAATTAATAAATTAAATTAATAAAATTAAAGGGGAATACAAAAAATGACTAGATAGAAATAACTAATTTTTTTTAATAAATAACATATTTTCTTATCTGGCATAAAAAAGATATGAATAAATTATAAATGTCCGTCATCATACTTGTCAACCAAATTTGCGTCTTTGGTATAGTAATTATTAAGTTCGTTAAAATAACAGCAACGAAAGTACATTTCACGTTATCAAATATTACTTTAATATTTTAAAGATGTTATAATCAGGAAAAAAAGGCTTTAATTCTTCCTTGACCTTGCCTCACGCCAATGTTGAATGTCGTAGTTGATTCGATCTCTTTCCAATTTAAACCCAAGATCTCTCATCATTTTTCATTGCTAATTCAATTCACAGTGTCATTGTTGTGATTAACAATGTCAACGATTCGAATCATATTTGCTCTTACGTTGATCTCCCTCGTCCTTGTTGGCATCGGCGGTCGATCTCCAGCTCCGGCTCCGGCTCCGGTCAGCTCTCCTCCGCTATTGTACCCACAGTGCTGCGTAAACCCAGGGAATCCAGATTGTTGTAATTTGAACAGCGGTGAAGGACATGAAGAGCAACTCGGTGGCTTGAACTCTTACCTATCTGGTTCTCCTCATTCCAAGCTCGCTATTATTCTCGCTTCTGATGTTTATGGTACACTTTTACTTCCTTCATTACTTGATTTCTGTTTCTCACTTTGTATATGAGATTGGTTTTCTGTTTGACCTTATGGGTTTGTGATTTTATTTATTTATTAATATCATTATTTTATTGTGGGATGGAGAAAACACAATATCTCATGATTCGAACTACTGATTTCAATGAGGCAAGATGAGAGGGTATTTGTTTTTCCCATTTCCCGCTTGTTCTTATAGAAAAATTAGATTGTCACCGCCTCTTGTACCTAGTTTTAATTAACTTGTGTAATTGGTATTTATATTTACTTCTCTTGCTAGATTTCCCTTTTCTCTATCAATTACTTAAACTTGAATAAAGTACATCAACAACTTGCTTGGCAGATATGATTTTAGTTTTGATATAGGTAAAGTTATTATGATATGCAAGGTGTATGAAGTTTTCGATCATCGCTGTTTTCTGATGTTACTTTGTATTATTTACCATGCAGGATTTAAAGCTCCAATTCTGAGGTAATGCTATTAAGTCTCATGTACCATACTTGTTTTCTGCATTAAATATTGAGCTTCTTACTGATATGAAATCAGATTACTCTTATCATTGAACATTCTCCACTCTTAGCTTTTGTTAATCTGGGTACAGTGGAATTGTTATTTCACTTAATGCCTATTGGTATCTGTTGAGTTAGACACATTTCTTATTGGATTAAGCTTTTAGGTCAATTTGAAACATTGGTTTAGATTAGAGCAGTGTGTGTTTACTACATGGTTTTAAGTTGTTTATTCTTAACATTGTTAAGAAACTAATAATTCAACTGTTTCCAACTTTGAAGGAAGATTGCCGATAAAGTTGCAGCAGCTGGGTTCCTTGCTATAGTTCCAGATTTCTTTTTTGGTGATCCCTTTGTACCAGACATCCCTGAGAGGCCAAATGCTGTCTGGCTAAAAGACCATCCAACGGTTGGTTCTTTGTTCATTGTGGACCAATGTTTTAGCATGGAAAAAGAGTTATAGCTTTTGTCCCCCTCGATCCTCTAAACTACGTGTTTAACATCTGGTTTTACAGGATAAGGGATTCAAAGATACAATACCAGTAATTGAAGCCCTGAAAAGTCGAGGTGTAAAGTCAATTGGTGCTGCAGGCATTTGTTGGGGTGGTATGTTTCTTCTTCCCTTTCTTTCCGCCTTGATAAATTCGTAAAGATGATTAATTGATTTCAATCTCAAATTTCAAGTGAGATAAGAACATCGTTACTTTAAAATTAACAGTGACAAAAATAGCATGTAATCTCTGTAACAGAGAAGAAAGAACTTTCAATTCAGTTTATACTCATCAAATTAATTGCTTGGTCATGGACACAATTATCATCTTCACAGGCAAGGTTATGGTTCAGTTAGCACAGAGCGATTTGATCCGAGCTGCTGTGTTGTTACATCCTTCATACATCACTGTTGATGATATTAAAGGTATGGATTCTTGTACATGAAACAATCTGAATCAAAATATTTAGTTTCAGTATCATGTGAAGCATAAAAAATGGCTCATTTCTGATGGTTCACTTTTTGCTTTACTTAATTGCATAAGGATCCTCTTTCATATAGGGATTATTTATTCAAGCTAAGTATTTCATAATTCGTTTTGTTTTATATTTGTTGTCCCTTTCAGGAGTTAAGGTTCCAATTGATATTTTATACGAGAAGAGTAAATCAGACCTTGCAAAACAACTTGAAGAAGCTTTAAATAATAAACCTGAGGTACTAATGGAATTTCGTTCTTCATATCATATACTGTTATCTAGAGCCTTAGAAGAGAATTGCTGCACTGCCCTTCATCATAACATTGTTCATGTGGATTGGTTCATTTTAGAAATGAAATAATCATTGGTTCTCTCCTACAGGTTCGTAGCCGTGTGAAGATATTCACAGAAGCAAATCACGGTTGGACTGTGAGGTACGATGTCAAAAACCAAACTTCCGTTAAGCTTGCTGAAAAGGCCCATGCCGACATGTTACATTGGTTTAATAAATATGTGAAGATTTATACATGAACTGTGTCAATAAAATAGGACTGTGTGGATTTTGCATCATGTTATATGCAAACTGAGATATCTATTTGTCTGTTTAATCTACTTGTTCTTTTTTTCATTTCCTTGATTGAATGCTAATCAAAATATTTTGCAAAATCAATTACTGAGCTCTTACTGCTGCTGCTTTAAATTAGTTGTTACTTTTCAAAGCTCTCGGAATATATCGATTAGATCTCTTTCTATTATAAGTTCGAACTTTTAGTTGAGATGATTATTTAACATGGTACCAGAGTAAGAGGTCAATGTTTCAAACCTCATCTGTTGTAGTTTATTCCATGCATTTGTGAATGACTATTATTGAGTCATATATTCGTGTGTTGCTCGCTTCAAAATAAGGCAGTTGATTATGGAACACGCTTTCGCGTGAGGGATTGTATCGGAATATATCGATTAGATCTCCTTCTACAATAAGTTCAAGCTTTTAGTAGATATGATTTTTTAACATGAATTCATATAGTTTGTTTAATTATCTCAACTTGTTAACACATTCTTAATATTATTACTATTATGTGTAGTGTGTGTTTAGGTTATTTTATTTTGATAACCAAATAATCAAAATTAAGAATTTTGAATCAAATTAAACCTTGAACATATCAATGTTTATCTATACCTTAGTTCAAAATTTTCTAATTTAAGTTACTTAGCGTAATAACCCAAATGTACACACAAAATGCTCATATTCATATGTTAATCATTCTATCAAAGGAGAGTTATTTGCCTAAACAATCTAAATTAAAAAAGAAAAAAACTAACTTAAATAAAAAAAAATTTTAAAATTATTTATTTAGTTAACTAAATAATCAAAATATTTACCCTTAATCAGTAGTTGGTGATGTAATAACTAGGATCTTATGACTATAATGTGATTTGATGAACCAAAACTTGTAGACTCAAAACTTTGCTGCATCATCCAACTCATTTCCTTGTCTTAAGCCAAATTCAAAACTGCCGTACGTACTCAAAACTCAAAAATCACACAAAACAGAAAGAACTTCCATCAATATAAGATGATACGAAAGAAGGCGAATATGAAAATCATAAAATTTGGCTTTCATTAGTTCATATTATCCTGCATGGATCACTGATTGAATTTCAATCTTAAACAAGACTGTTTCACCAAAAGAATCGGCACGTGCATGATTTCTGCAAATAATTGTGGATCATCATGTGATCGAAGTGCAGATTCAGAATCTGACTACACTCTGGCAATATAAACTTAACAATATGAAAATCATAAGCGTCATCTCATCTCAAAATTTCATAAATTCTAGTTAGATAATATGAACATAGAATAAAAATCACAATTCCATTTAAATATACATTGTTTTATGATGAAAAATACTAAAAGTAAGATATTTTTTTAATCCCTACCCAAGCAAACACTTAATTAAATAGTGATATACTGCAAAATTACTTATAGATTCGAAATGTAGATTACCCAAAGAACTTAATAACCTCAGAAGGCCATATAAAAATATAAAAACAAAGAGAGCAATTCAATTAAATTTGTTAGAAACTTCATCATAAACCTCATTGCTTGTTAGATTCTAAAAAGTTTTCTCAAAACTTAAGATATAAGGCCATATCAGACAGAACTGTAACAAATTTCCAATTCATACCAGTTCCAATTCAAAAGACAACTGTAGAGAGTTAAAAACAAAATGACCCTCTACTATCTCTACAACCATACTTACAACTGCACAGATTTAATTCATATTCAGTCAAAAGCAGGGTACCTATTTCCGTTTTCCCTTCGCCTTTCCCTTTCCCTTCCCCTTCTTCGGCTTGTTTTTCCCCTTCCCTTCGTTAACATGTTCCTGGCTTTTGCTCGGCTTTGCAGTACTATCCTGAGCATTAATCAGCTCTGATTTTCCAGAATTGCTGTTTTTGCCATCTTTGCTGTTCCCATTTTCACAATGTACATTTGAAGTAGTCCCGGTCTCTGATGATTCTCCCTCGGGGTTTTTGTCATCTTGATATAACAGCTTATTCAAGAATGGCATCATTTTTGGCCTTCTGACATGGTTGCAATTGTTTATTAGCTCTTCTATTCTTGAGCAGTTGCTGGGTGTGAGTTCACTAAGGATATATGAACAAAGCACAGTTAAAAGGCGATCATATGAGATAAAAAAAAAAAAAAGGAATGTGGGGAAGTGTAAACTATGGTAAAATTGCTATCTATACAACTGACCTCTCAACCAAGGCCTTCGCAAGTTGCTTCATTTCGTCAAGCATGGCAGTGGCTTCACCTAAAAGATTTCGACATTCAACATAAGATTCATCCTTCTGACAGTCTTCCACTGCCTTGGTTAAAAGGAGAATATTCTTTTCTACACCTACCTGAAACAAGAAAAGAATAACAAATAAGATACTTGAAAACAACGCTGTCAAACAAGACAATAAACAATTTGTCCTAACCTTAAATGTTGGAGCATTTCCCACGAACTTGGAAGGATTGAGTGCTTCCCAAAATTTACTGCAGCTCAAGTCCTGGTTTATCGGGGAATCAGTTTTTGATGGTGGAAGTTCAACATTCTTCACCTCATCATTTGAAGAAACGAGAGGCTGACATGAATCCGTTGCTCCAGTTTGATTTTGGGGAGCCTTATTTTTCTTTGGAAACATCAATCTTACTATATCCTCCATGCTCTTATTGACCGTCATGTCCACAAATATCGCTTCAGGACAAGTATGTTTAGAATGACCTTTTCGGAAACTCACAAAGACCAGCGGATCGTCAATACTTTTAAATGCAGCAGCAAGAACATTTGCATTTTGAAATTGGCGTTTCTGCATCAAAGTAAGTGCATTACAAAGTTCCAATGGAAGTTGTTTTGTAATATAGTTCAGACCAAGCAAACTGAAAACCAAGTTCAAGCATATCCCAAAGTTTGCATAAAGTAAACATAATATAGCAATCAATCTGAACACCAGCAGCGGATAGAATTCCTTCACATTGATGTTTGATTTTCTCATCCATTCTTGTGTACCCAACCTATTATAAAGAAGCTCCTCGATAAACTTAATTATGAATTCGATGCACGGTCCAAGTAACGGTTGCATGTCAAACCCAGAAGGTAGACTAGCAACAGTATGATTGCAGACAAACCATTCAATGAAAGAATAATTGGTTGCGAAGAAACATCCATTTTGGAACTGACATGCTAAGATCAGGAAACGCTCAACAAGATACAGAAAACAATCTGGTGATATGTAATCATATTCTTTAACCCAATTAGCAGCATATGCATTTCTCAAAGCATCGTGAAAATTCTGAATCAACAACATCTCTGTTGGTGCATCACCAACTTTGTAGGGACCCTGTTGAGATTCTGATACTATATTACCATGCAGTACATCAATAAATACCTTCCATGGGGGATTTCCATAAAACCTTCCAGCAATCTTTTTATATAACTCATGGTTTATCTTATCAACTGACCCAAGAATCATCACCGCCACCCTTCCTAGTTGCCCGTACGTCAGCTTGTTCTTTAAGCTCACATGTTCCAGTATAAATTCTCGAGATAATTTCCCACAGACTAAAGTACCTCTCAGTAAAATCATACTCTCAGTCACAGATCTGCGGAAGTTCAAAGAAAATACTACACTGTAGAAGTTATCAGATGAAAATTTTAGAAATTTCCGCAGGGTATTAGTTCCAAAGTTTCGCCGGTCTACAAGATTATTTTCCAAAAGAGATTTGGCAACCTCATAGATGCAGGCCAGACCTCTGAGTTGGCAGAAAGCAGACAAAGCATTATTGTGTGAGTAGTTGTACAGAACTTCAAGATTCTTCAACACTGTTATGCCAATAGAAAGTATTTCGTTGGACCAATAACTTCGTGCAGTTGCAGCGAACTGTTGAAGATCAATTAAAACCAGCTTTCCATTCTTCGTAAGAAATCTGTGATCCAAGTCTCTCACCCACTCAGCATCAGGGTTGTGCAAAATATAGATCGTATGCAAATTATCATACTGATTCCGCACTCCGAAGTAATTAAAACAAAACTCTCCGTAGCTTGTAACTTCTGTAACTTCTTCAGTTTCAAACCGACGAAGATATTCAAGTATCAGAACAATTTTCTCCATCCAGAAATTCCAAAAGTAAACAAGAGTTTCAACAGAGACCTTTCCTTTAGAGAGCATGTTCTTCGAGTGTTTTTCAAGATCAAGAACCAGTTCATCTTCCCACAAATACTTTGAGGAACTTAAATGGAGATGAGCATCGATTACTTTTCTAGCAGATAAAATTTCTCCTCTAAGACTTTCATGAGTCCGGGAAGAACTCAAACTTTTTGACATTATAGGCAAGCTACTCTGTTCACAAGCTAAGATGTCAGCCTCCGTGCAAACATACTCATAGAAAGAGTCTGATACATTCTTAGCAAACACTTTCGACTTTGTCAGCAGCTCCTCTTGATTTGCAAAGTGCTTCAAGGGCCACCCACTACTACACGGGGCCCAAAGAGAATTCACCAATACATACCAGAGTAGAAGAGTGGATGCTTCTTTAAACCTTCCAGCCTTCCTTAGCAAATCAGCTTCACGAACAAGGTTTCCACCAAGCTTGGCAATGTTTGCTGCCTCTACGAAGTTACCCATATCTTCTTCCAGTAGTAAAAGCTCATCAAGGCAGCCTAGCATCTTCAGGAAATTGCGTTTTGTATCCATAGAATTAAAAGCTTTAACAAAATTCAACATGGATCTGTTATCTTTGAGATTATAATAATGAACTGCACACTTTTCTAGAAACTCCTGTTCGATTTTATCTATGTATGCATCCCTTCTAATAACACTACCATCAACAGTGGCGTGTTGTTTCCAGTACTGGATGTATCGCAAGCCAATGTCAAAAAGATTTCCTTTGCTACACACAGACAAGCACTTTAAGAGAAAGTTACCCCTTGCATACACTTCTGCTGCAAGCTCATAGCATTCTGCAAGAAGAAAACATTCTCCAGCCTTTTCAATCTGTGGTTCCCTACATTTTTCTAAGTAAATCCTCCCTGAAGAAGTAACAGAAAAGGGAGTAAAAGTTCAAAGTACCTGCTCTTTCATAGTACTATAACAAATAAAAACATTAACGGAAAGAAAAAACAAAGGTACCTGCTCTTTCATACTCCTTTAACAAATAAAAACATTCAGCAGCATTATCTGCCTTGCCAATAGATTCAAATATTTCTGCAGCCTCTCGACGAATTATGCATGCCATGTCAGGATTTGTTCCATGCATATGATCAGCTGATGCTTTGAGACCAAGAGCCTTGGCCAGCTTTTCCCCATATGTGTCTCCTGCTCTTTCAAAACACATTGTTGACATCTCATAGTTGCCCTCGCGCAAGAGCTGCATCGACAGAAGAGTGGGAACAAACAAAGAAACAAAGTTATATTACATGTGATCATGTGGGATGGATGGTGTGAACAGCTACAGGGAAGCGACACAAATTAACGGAAAGTTATCATTTTTAGGTTCACGTAAATCTTCATTATACAACAAACTAAAAAATCATACTTGATATCAATAGCTACGGGCCAAACCTTATAACCACGTTTTTTCCACTCTTCTGGACTACTTGCAACTTGCATAGCTTGCGCAAGTGAAGAATCAAGTTTCCTAACTTGCACAAGGCACATCCTACTCCAGTAATCAAACATGGGCTTTGCGAACTCTTCTACATTCTCGCAAATCCATAATCTCTGTCTCGTTCTAGTGATGGCAACATATAACTGCTTCAATTCGGAGCACAAGACATTATGCTTTGTCTGACTGAAGTTTGGAGAGGTCTTGGACGAACTCTCATCAAACAAACTTTGTTCCTCCATGTATTTATATATAACTCTCCATTTATTTTTCAAAGGAGAAGACCCAAAAAAGTTATACAACAATACATCCTACAGAATAATGGAAAAGAGAGTTAGTGGCACCTTCCACAACAAGATAATCATATTAATTTTGAATGGTGTACACTAACCTGGAACTCAAGTCCCTTGCACTCCACTATTGTAAGTACAAGAGCTTGTTTTCCAACACAATTGGAAACTTCCCGCCTTGCAGATTCATCTCGAACTAATATTACCTGCTCAGCTCCAAACCCAACCATTTTCTCTCCAGTACTGTGAGTGTTCCCAAAAATAGAAATAATTGCATTCTCTTCACTACCAGATTCAAGCAGAATTGGGGGTTCTCCATAAATCCGACTCGTTTCATGACCCAAAATGTCAACAGACAAAGGAAAAAAACGATACAGAAGGTCAATAACACTCTGCGCCAAGTTGAGAACACCAGCATGCGTACGAAAGTTCTCACTCAAATGAAAAATTTTAGATATCTGTCCTTTTCCCTTTTCTCCATCATTTCTTTCACTTTTTGATTCATGTAGGAACTCATTGTAAAATAAGGAACGTATATCTTCAAACCTAAAATCAATTCCCCTTGCAATAGTTTGTGCCGTATCACCAGAAAAAACAAAACCTTCAGAAACATTTTTGCAGATATATTTAAACAAGGCAATTTGCCTCATGGTTAGGTCTTGCACTTCATCGATGTACACAAAATCCATTACATCTGCTTGGTAGAGTCCTCCTTTTAACCGATGATGAAGATCATTTACAAGATCGGACAAATCAAATTCACATTTTTCTGCCTTCATTTTTTCATAATCTTGAAAAATATCATAGATTATGTCTCTTTGCTTTGAACTCAATGTGGACACCCGGCTCTCAGCAAGTAAAATATAATCCTCCCGGCTCAGTCTGTTATCACAAGCCTGCCCTGCTCTTAAGCCACCTTTTATATGAGATATTATTTCAGTAAATACTCTAGAAGGATCAAACTTCTTTGTTTGCTGAGCATTGAAATGAGGCCAATAAAATGAGTAAAATCTTTCATAAGAAACCTCCTTTGTTATGAGAAAAGTTTTAAGGGCCACTGATCTCGAGTTTCCACTATTCTCCTGAGAATTCAAGCTCACATCAGGAAATCTTTCAAAGTAGGAGTTACCAATTGTACCATCAAGCATCATCAAAAATTTATGGAAAGATATGACCAGAGGATATGACCGAGGATCAATATCAGTGAAAGAATCGGGAATATCCTTGAACTGCTCCATATTATCGATATGATCTGAATCAAATGAATTGATCTCCACCAAATCTTTTCCACCAGAAACAGAACTGAATACGAAATCAGACTGATTTAGAAAATGGAACCTTTCTTCAAGAGTACAAATAATAAGGTAGAGTACATAATATTGGGTAATATGGTTAAGATAAATGAAAAAAAAAAAAAAGACATTACAAACATAACAGTAGAATTCTGAAAGCTAAATGAAGAATGAAATCCTTTCTATGAACTAAAAAAAAAAAACTAGGTACCAAGGAAAATACACACTACCTATGATTACTTTGTTGGTTGCGTTGTTTAAATTTCAAAAACTTAATCAACATCGAATTTGTAAAAGGGTACATGTCACCGACCAATGCCCATAATAATGATTATCCTTCATCAATAAGATATTCAAGTCCATAACTACATCGATGCATATAACACAATAATTAATTCAATGTACTTATTAGCAGATCACTTACCTTTTTAATTGGGAGACGTGCTGCCTAATAGCAAAACATAGTTTAGCACTCACTGTCACAAAAAGTTGTCGCAGAACATTTTTCTTAGCTCGCTCAACATGGGTTCCACAGAAAACATCCATCGACGAATTGCTATCGTTATTATTAAATACTTGTGTTGCCATATCGTGTGCTTGCTCATTCCTAAATAACTTCATCGTCAAGACTGTTGTTTTACCAGTACCAGACCGTCCTAAAATGAAAGTACTTTTAAAGAAAAGAATGATTTCTAATTCCTGGTCCGTTACTTCAAATGGAAGATCCAACTCTTTGCCATCACGGTCAGAGAGCAAATGATTGACTACATTTGATGATAAGAAGTAGAATTTCATCAGCAACAAACTTTCACTCACTTTTGAATTCTCAACATAACATCTACTATCAGAAGCACCCACACTTGCACCTCCCCCAGTTTTACTGTTGGTAAGACTCTTGTACCGAACAATTTCAGAAGAGGCAGACCACATATTTGGAACTTCCAAATCCCTTGAAAAAGAAAAAGTGAAACTAAATAAGAAATCTGTAACACTAAGAAATTTTGAATTTGGTCATTTCAAAACAAAATAGCCATACCCCTCAAGACATTTCTCTTTACAATGATTAATATAACTATCTGTGTATGATTCAAATAAACCGTCCAGGCGCTTAACCAATTTTGGAATATCTTCTAAAGGCATCAAATCCCAAACCTTCAAAACTTGAACATACTTATATTCCTTCTTGACTATGTCAACTGTACAAATGATGTAGAGACCTTCAACCTTGAACTGTTTCACAATGTGTGAAGAGCTTTCACATAATAAGTCAACGTTCCTCCTCTTTGGTCGCCAACCAGCAGAAAGCCTTAACAAAACATTTATAACCAATTTTTTTAAACGTTCCGATGTCAACTTTTTAAATGCTTTCATGAAATTATCACTGAATATAACCTGCATATCGAAAATACAAATCAAATACATCACAACTTAAATACAAACATCTATAGAACTTAAAAAAATATATCAATTATAAAAAATATCTGATATTTTACTACTACAAGATTATTACCTTCCATCTAGCACTTCTAAAAAGTACACTATCCGCATTCAACAAATCATTAAGTTGATCTAATTCATTCTTTATTTCTACAATGGCTTTGGCTAACACCTTCTCATCATCAGCATTAAAAAAGCATTGCCTCTTTTTGGCATCACGAATTAAGTCAGACCATACAGATTCACTATTCATTAGGGTTCTTTCATGACCCAAAATCCAAAGACAATGCCTGGAAAGAATACAGAAAAATAAAGAATTGAGGACCACAACTATATAGAACCATATTGGATTGTAAAATATTTCAATTACTTCCTATTAAAAACAAACCTGGCCCGTGTAAGAGCAACATTAGTTCTTTGAGGGCTGGATATGAACTCAATCAGTCCACAGTTTGACCTTACTGTTGATATTATTATTATATCCTCCTCCCCACCCTGGAAGCCATCAACCGACTTGACCTTCACAGTAAATCCATCTATGTTATCGTACTTCCGTCCTATCCTCTCTTGAATTGAGACAACCTGAGCTGTGTAGGGAGATATTACACCAACACTAAGCTTCTGGTTTGAAGAACTCGATGCTATAAGAAAAATGAAAAGACATGGAATAAAAACTTCTTCAGCGATAGAGAAATAAAATATATAAGAGAAAAACAAAATGTACAAATACAATATATATATCGTTATATGGAGACACAACATATTTTTATGGCACAATTTCCTCCTTAGATATAATTAGTAAGTCCGAAAACAAGTTACTAAAGAAACTCAATTTAAATCAGTGACTATGCAATTAATGAATATATGATACCTTTATATAGATTGCGGACTATTTTCACCACTACAGCTACCTCAACCATGTTTCTTCGACTATGTCCAAAATCATCTTTTTCTTCTCTTCCACCAATTATATTTATGAAAGAATAGGGACCAAACATAGACCCGGGAAGGTAAGATCTGTTGTAACTTTTACTCCTTAGGAATGGTGCATCAATGATCTGGCGAGAATAAAAGCTTGCATTGGGGAAGAAACTGATAGATGGATGCATTCTATACTGTATATTGAGAAGGTTCTTAGAGTGCCCCAGTAAACTCAGCCTTTCAAACAAACTTCTCCTAAATCCAGCTTTGTCAGAAATCTACAAAAAATTAAAAGAAACATGTAAATGTAATATACTAAAAAACAAAGGAGTTTGAAAGAGAAAATTTCACAGAACACACAAGAAACAGAGAGGAAACAAAATTAGCATACTTACAGTGCTTTGAACCATGGCAGGTAATTGGCACTCATCACCAATGAGAAAAGCATGTTTTAACCCAGGAAGTTGAAGGGGAATTACTGATTCACACTCTTTCAACTGCGCAGCTTCATCAATTACCAACAACTTCAATGTCTCAATTTTCATAGAATGCAGCTTGTATGAACTATTTGCAGTGCAGAAAATTAAGTTAGCATTTTGAAAACAAAACTGTTCTATTCCACTTCTACTCACAGCACTCGGAAGATTAAGTTCACGAAGAGAACTGTGTAGAGTTTTTAAAACAGAAAGACATTCACTTCTCCTCGTATAGAGAAGGGATAATCTGCCCATAACTGATTGACAGGAATCATCCGTTGCTTCAGAATATGAAAAAGCCAACTCCAATTCTTCTGAAATCACATCCTCAGAAAATAAAAGAGTTTTAAAAGAATCAAGTAAGCTAAGAAGAGAAATTAAGTTCTCCAGTGTATCTGATAAAATGTAATGGCTGGGTATATGAGTGCACATAGTAAAGACACATCTCTCAAGTGGTAGTAAAGTACAAATGAATCTATCTTTTGAAAACTCAAGAAATGATTTTCTCTTCACATCACAATCATCAATTTTACTTCGGGTTTCTATAGTCTTCCTTCCATTTTCCTCTCTAAGTTCTTTCTCTCTGATCAACTCATTCTCCAAATATATGTGATAATGGGAAACACAATCTTCAAGAAAATGTATCATAGTTGTGAAGCAATGCCACCAACCAGTGAGCGGTCCAAAACACTCTGCCAGCCTTTTTACACGATAATCCAGATATATCTCTTCTATATCTAGACCAACTTTGAGCCGATCCTTATTACCAAATAAAAGAATATCACCCAATGAAAAAAACCCACAATTGGTTCTGGATCCCATCTCATAGGAGTTCTTCACCAACTGTAACACACGAGAGGCTACTTCTGTGATTGAAACATTCGTTGGAGCACAGGTAAGTGTCCTTATGTTCATTCTCAAGAGCGTAAAGAGCAACACACTAACAGTTTTTGTCTTCCCTGTTCCTGGTGGGCCCCATATAAGCTCCAAAGGAGACTTGTGATTACACTGCACCTTATGTAGACAAGCCAAAACAGCCTGAATCTGTGACTCATTAAGGTTAGCTGATAAACTGTCAAGTTTCTCCTCCACATCGTTTTCGTGCTCAGAACAAAGACTGCAATTTTCTCCAGGCTGCAAATGAACACTACACATCAACAAAATAGTGGGGCATCTCAAATAAAAAACTAACCACAGTATTATTAGTGTCATCTTTGTTAACCATTGAGACAAAGAAGAATGAATAGAAGTACTTATCAACCAACCTATGACGAATAAAATTAACATATTTATCTCAAAATACATACCAAATACTCAGTGTACAAAATTTCCTTGATGATCGTCAGATTACGAAACATGTGCAGAGCCTTCCATATTCTAATGCTAGTGGTCATGTTTGTCAAGAAAATTGCATAAAGTGATTTATGCATGCCATTCTGGTTCTCATCACTGACTTCAATATATTTTGATGCACGGACTTTAAAATTGGTAACTAGACCAGCATCCTCATTTTCATCATATGAGATTTTAGTGACTGCCGCCAAAGTCCATATCCTTCCCGCCAGTTGTAAATCAGAAACACTTTCAGGTTTAGCATCTGCAAAAATAAGAATATCTCCGGGCAATGTTTTGTATGGCTCCTTGCCAGAATTAGTGAATCTGTTTCTCCAGTAGTCAACAGTAACCCAATATGTTGCTTTTCCATTTTTACTTTTGTCATCAAAAGCAGTTACTTCAGCAAAAGGAGCTGTGGACATGATCTCCATGCTTGATTGTAGCGCAGCTCGAGTTTCTTCCAATAAAGGAAACTTAAAAGACTCAAAATAATGCTTAACTGATTCAAATGATTCTGGAATCCTTTCAACCTGAGAAATATTAAATCTCATATTCAACGAAACTAATATACATAAACTATATAAAAGCCTTCTACAAAAAACTTAAATAACAAGGATAGCATCAAAGAGACTGAATCTAAGTGAAGAAAATAGACGAATGGAAGTATTCAATAATAACAGAAAATTGTAACTGAGAATAGATAATGCATCTATAAAAACAAACAAAAGTCAACCAGTTAGTATATAATTAGGGGAAAGTATAGACAACAAACTTCTAAACCACACATCTAAAACAAACTGAAATTCCTCATCCAAAACATCCTGCTACCAAATCCTTAAACGTAACAACAATTAGATGGCTTGCACTTAGAATCTTGAAATTCTTGGGAAATATTATATATGAAATTTTAACATCTATACTAACCCATTGATCTAAATGAGCAATATACATAGTCAGCTACTTTATATTTATCCAAGACTGATTAAAACCAATAAACTTAATACAATCATATCCTTTGAGCATAAAATAATTAGAACACCTGGATAAATTCGTATGCATATATGTAAATTTATGTCCCAATACAGAAATCTTTTTAAAAATACCAAATTAAGGAATGCTAAGAGTATAAAAATGTATTATGAAATACACTCAGAGACAACGAACCATAAAAGATATAGTAAAGATAAAATAAATATCCTAGTACCATGTTGCAATGAACCAAAAAAGGCTGAACAACCCACTCAAGAAAATAAAATACACAATATTTGGTGACCATCACTATCACCACAATGAATTATAATACATTATTCAATATAATAATCCAAGACTCATAGAAGGGGAAAACAGAATCACGCAAGATTTTAGTAAACAAGTATCAACCTCGTTCTTGTAGAAATCAACATCGATAATGTCTTCAAGTGTGTAAGAAAATACAGTCTCAGTGAAGGCAAAATCCTTGGAATCAGCTCTGTTCCTAATTGAACCTTCCCCTTCCATCATCTCACACTTCTCCTATTTGTTCTCAAACTGTTGTGTCTTGTCTCAATCTCTGCAAAAACCACAAAAAAAAAAAAAAAAACCCGCATCGCCAAAACCTTATAAACCGCCAAAACAATGATAGAGAACAATAATGGGGTTTCTTACCCACAAAACAAATGTAAACGAAGTGAAGAAACCCAAGAAGTCAAATAGTTTAAGAAATGTTGAAACACTTCTTTATCAAAAAAACAAACATAGAAACGTCAAAAGACTTACAAGAGAAGGTTTCACTATAGGGCCGATCTCGTAAATTTAACCTTCAAAAGCACCATCTTTTTCTTCTTCAGATATACTATGTTCCCTACTTTTCTTTTTCTTTTAGAAAAAACATCCTAAAATTAATATTTATTTCATAATTTCCGTACAATTATAATCAAATCATCAACCAAGTCTGAGGTAAAGAGGAAAGACTGTTCATAGTCAGCAATTCTTTAACAATATATAGATAGATGAAAAAGGCAACTTTATTTTTCTATAGCTTATAAGATACACAAATGGGACATTTAAATTGAGAAACATCATCATCCTCTCCAAATGTGGTCACATCCAAAGGACGTTTGTTTGGAGAATTTTTTTGTTTGTTTGTTTGTATATCGCGTTGTGTTTCAAATAGATAAAATCTTATATTACAAAAAAATAAAAATAAAAGATGGTATAAAATGATTACTAGTAGCATTTGGTTACCTGAAAAGAAAAAAAAAAGAGTGAAAATTTTGTTCGACAGCTCTCCACTTTTTTCTTCCTGGTTGATTGCTGGTTATATATATGGTTTATTAAAGCAGTGGATTTATAAGATAAAAACTGAGAAGATGAATGGGTGAGATGTCCCATTGAATTGGATAAATGAAGAGACCATTTGCACAACGTTGAAAAGTTGAGAGGTTTCTCGTGCATTTAACTTAAAATTATATGTGACAATACATAATAAATGTGATATAGATAATGTATAAGAATAAGTACATGTGAAACATATTGTACAAAATTTGATGTTGAATATAAAAATGTGTTTATATTACGTTTCTAAAGATGTGTGTTTGTAATTAAGTAATTTTATAGCAAATTTATATAT
>JAYMTC010000062.1:0-17032 GCA_036897605.1 Melianthus villosus
CCAACAAGTTAGACTGTTAAATTATAACGAGAAATAGGAAATTTTGGAGGAAAAAGTAAACATGGAATAAGTTGAATAGTAAGGATACCGTGTAGGCCAATTTTAAAGTAAGGATACCAGGTTGGCCAAATGCTTACGTTTGAGTACCAATTATGAAATTAAGCCTATAAAAAAAATGAATACATTGAGGTCATAATGACGAGGAATGAATACATCTATTATTTGGTCTATAACACAATTATTAACCACATAAAATAATCATGATTTTATGGTTATTGATGAAAATGGATATCCTGAAAATAACCGCAACAAAAAAAACATGTACAATGGATCATAAAGCATCTTTAGATTTCAAAGTTCTATATTTTGTAGAACTCATCATTTTTCACTACATTCTATCTCACAAAATTATTCGTTAAAATTGATTGATTATATACCATCATGCTTTGGATCCTGTTATAAGCAAACATTATTATGAGTGTCAAATGGGTCCAACCACTCGGATCTAATCCAATTTGAGTCCACATAAGTAGAAGTTGATCTTACCCAGAGATAATTGATTGAGGTGTCACGATAAGACGACACGAACACGAGACGTTCAAAACATGTACGGGTTTTGGTTAAATGAATTTAGAGTTTCAACGAGTGTGACCCATTTAAGACACATTTATAAATGAGTTTAAACGAAGAAAACTTGTTAAGATCTGTTTAAACTCATTTAAACCCGTTTAAATAGGCTTAATTCCATAATTAATATCCAAACTTAAACATTTGGCTAACTTGGTATCTTTACTTTTAAATTGGCCTACATGATATCCTTATTATTCAATTTATTCCATATTTGATTTTCTGTCCAAAATTTTATATTTCCGTCCAAACTTAAGAGATTGGTCAACGGGTCGGACTGCTAAATTATAACGGGAAATAGAAAATTTTGGACAGAAAATCAAATATGGAATATCTTTAATAGTAATGATACCGTGTAGGCTAATTTGAAAGTAAGGATACCAAGTTGGCCAAACACTTAAGTTTGGATATCAATTATGGAATTAAGCCGTTCAAATATTAGTATATAATTTCATTTAATAAAAATGTTTTAACATGTTCTTCAAGATATGTTTAAGTACATTTAAGATCCAAATAAACATGTTTAGATATATTTATACTCATTTAAGATATGTTTAAATTCATTAAGACTCGTATTCGTATATATTTCATATACACAACACATTTAATAAACATGTATAAATATATCGTTTTTCGTGTACACGTATAATGAACATGTCATATACGAGTTTTGAGTTTATGACATGTTTAATAAACATGTCGTGCATGAGTTTAGTAAATTTTGACATGAACACGGATTCGATACGACATGTTAACACCTTTTGCGGGCCTATTTAACATTCAACTATTACCGATTCTTTAATATTAAATTCGTGTTCACATTCACATTAATATTTATATTCATTCATGTTCATATGTATATTTCTATTTCTATTCATATTCCTATTTGTTTTTATATTTGTACAATATATTTATTATTACATTTATATTCATATTCATAGTGATATTTATTTTTATATTTATAATATTTTAATTCTCTACCTAAAAGTATAAGAGATACTAATACAAGTGAATGTTTTTTATTTGTTGAAGAGGGGAATGAGAAACACATCATTTAATTTTTGTGGAAATTAGTATCAAACTTTGAATCTGGAAGAATAGAAGTCCTGAGTAAATACTATTGTGCTAATAGGCGCCAATATAAAATTGTAAGTAGATGTCTAACTACAATTTGGATAATTTTAAATCACAACAAAAGTCGAAAATTGGAGCTTTTTTGGGTCAGTAGAATATCCATCTTAAATAAGTTTTGTGAAGTTTTGTAACAGTTATATCATTTTCGCAAAATGTATGGCTGTCTCAAATAACTTTTATAAAGTTTTGTGACAGTTATACTATTGTCGCAAAAAGTATGACGGTGTAAAGCTTTGGGGACGATTAAATTTTGGGGACTATTAAGTATCGATAATATAAAAAAAAATGGTATGAATTTTAAAATATTAAAGACACGAAGCATTAGAATGAATTTTAAGTTAATATTATTAATGTTATTTTTTACTCAAATTTTATAAATTACAAGAGATATATATAAAGAATAATCAAATAAATTATACAATAATGCACATGATTATAATCATTCTATGTTCTTCTTCTGTCAAGATAAAGCTATAACTAATTCAAGAAACTCAACCGAAAAATTCAGTTAAATTTAGAAATTAAATATTAGAATAAAACATAATTATCTCATCACCAAACTTTAGGATTCTCCCTGTCTACACCAAATTTTAGAAATCAAATAATTGTACCAATTTCAAATAAATTTTCATCAAATGACACAATTCAAGCATAAAACAACATCACCGAACAACAAATACATCTTACAAGAACCTAGTTATACCGAACAACGCCCCTTTATACGAGCCCAAGCAACAATAAAAGAAAAGTGGTATGAACCAACAAAAGAAAGAAAAGAATATTTAGAACATTTTGAATAATATGTCAGCAGATTCCCATTTATATTAGTATTTGAAAGTATAGCCTCCAAAATCATAAGCAGGGAAGTTATTGATTATCAACGTCAACACCTCGTACAAATTAAAAATATCTTGGCTATCAATATCGTAAGTTTCATATCTTAGACTAAAGTTCATTCGAATCTTAAGCACAGAGAACATCTAGTACAACAGGCCATGTGCTATGACTGATGCTTATGGTCCGAATGGATTTCATCCATCTGATGTTAATATCAAGATGTCATTCGATAATTACTTGCAAAATATGAATATCGTTCATATATCGATTTTCAAGCCGAAGAATTTGTTGAATGTCCAATGTAATTATTACAAATTTGCACTTCCTCATGGTAATGTATTAGCATAAAAGAACAATCATTCTCAATACTAATATATAAGGTATAATATTAAGATATATTCACTTATATTAATTCATAATATGATCTATTTTCTAAAAGAATTCATTAGTATTAATATGATCTATTTGATATATATGAAATTTTATATTTTTTTAATTATATATGAATAGACATATTGAGTTTAAATTAATGAAGTTTTTTTTAATGTGTTGAAATAGATTGAATAGAGAACGAAAAAAAAATTGGATTGTAAAAAAAATAAATTGTAAAATGTGTTAGACGAAAAAAAAAATTGGAGAGTGAATTTAGATGATTGAAAAAAAAATTAACTGAAAAATATGCTAAAAAATTAAAGAGATAATAAAATTGTGAATAGTAATTTTTTGTATGTAAAAATGTTACAAGTTTACATTTGTTTTATCCGCGCAACGGATATCTTCGACTTTAATACCTCCATTACCTAGGTCGATTCTGAGTCTCTTGAGTGAATATGGTGTAATTTTACCGTTGTGTCAACATTTGTTTTATTTATGCATGGATAATAAATAGTTACTTTCTTAATTATAAAACGTAACTAAACTCAAAAGAATATAAAGACAAAATTTCTTTTTTTTTTCTTCTATTTTCTTCGGATTATTAGGTTTTCTATATTCTTCTATGAATTTCGTTTACAAATAAATATCTATAGAATAATTAATGTATTACAAAAAGAGTATACAAACCAATCTTTCTCTATGCTAATATAAGATAAGCTCACTTATATTAATTCAAAATATGATTTACTATATATATAATTTTACAGTGCTTTTACAGATGTATAAACATATTAAGTTTAAATTAATGATTTTTTGGATTTTATTTTGAAAAAAAAATTGTACTAGATATAATATAAAGAGTGGATTGTAAAATATAGGAGAGAATTGAAATGATGAAAGAACAATTTCATTTAAAAGTATCTTGAAGAAATTAGAAAAAGATTAGAAAAAGAATAAAACGGTGAATAATAATTTTTTATACATAAAAAAAAAAGAAATTTTACATTTGCTATTATATATGCATATATATATATATATAGATAAATATTGTTCTTCCTATATGATGGGTGACATTTTGTTAAAATATCGTGTAATTCTCAAGAGAAGTAGTTTGACATTTTATTAAAATATTGTTCATTTTTTAAGTGAAATTGTAACACTTCCTAATTCTCTCGCAACCGTGATAATATAATATCTTAATCTGCACTTCTTAATTGAGTAATACAACGGATATACCATTAAAAATTTTGAATAGGCTTTGGTGATAACAATGAATTACGCTTTAGTATTGTAATGCAAAACATTTAAGTTCTCAATAATGAAACTTATTATCAAAATATTCAAGCAAAAAATCATAATTTCGGATATGTTAATCACCAATTATTAATATAATAAATGAGAATCAATATATTATTGACCTTTAAAATATATTTATAATTCTTTTAAATATTCTAAATGATTTAATGTGACTCGTATATGGAGGAAAAAACAATCTTACATTGTCCCACTTGTCTTACATATAAATAGTTTGTGGGTAAAAATATGATCAATTCACTGTAAACTTTAATCGAATGTGGTATTCTTTTTACTTAAATATAAAATCAGTACATGAATCATGGGTAATGTTCATTAGTCAAACCGCCCATTAGGAGTGAATATTTGCGATCAAATAACTAAAATTAAGAATTTTTTTTATCAAAATATATTTTAATCATGAAAATATTTCTTCATCTCCTATTATAAAACTTTTTAATTTTAGTTATTTGATTAATTAAATAATCTTAGCACTCACCCATGCACTGTATGATATGAAGAAAATGAAGGAGGAAACAATTTTTGGTACAATAAATGTCCCTTATTTTTATAAATTGGTGGTAAATGGCCAGTATAGGGTGGAGTAAAAGAGAGTATGATATTATACTCTTATATTGAAAGTAAAGAAAACGTCGTATGAGAGGGATTAAATTACGAGGAAAAATAAAGGTCCTCGTGGCTGGAAAAAACTGAAAAATGTGGTCTGGGTAGAGCATAGCAGTTTGTGGCATATGGGTTTGGAGAAAGGGTCTGCCATCGGAGACAGGGGTGCAGCGGGCCAGCAGTCGGTTGCGACAGCAGTGTATTGTCTTGTCAAAGAAAGACATGGCCCAAAGCAAGTGTGAAACGGGGGTGCAGCGGGCCAGCGGTCAGTTGCGATAGCCTTGATTGTCTTGTCAAAGAAAGTCATAGCCCAAACCAAGTGTGAACTGAGGAATGGAACAGATGAATGAGTTGACTGCAGAGTTTTATTGGACCGAGCCGTTTAATTTTGTGTAAGCTCGCTTTTGAACTGTTGGGCTTAATGCTATATTTTTTTGCTTGGAGGCTTTTACACCTTTAGTGGGCCTAATTCTAGTATATATTACACTTTCCCAAAAAAAAAATGAAGTACCTTATAAATGAACTTTATTGATCTCGACATATTATAAATATAATAAACTTAATTAGGCGAGAGAGATCTCTTCAGCACCTTGCACTGCTTCCAACTGATCGTGAATTCGATCACTAAAGGATATCTTTTAAAAGAAGAAACAAAATATGATGAACTTAATTGTGAATAAACTGAATATTATGTTTATATACAAGAAGAAACCGTTGAAGTGGGATAAATATGTCCAAATAATCAAACATGGAATCATATAATAATTAAAAGCGTGTTTATTAATTTGATTAAGAACTTAATTTAAAGTATTTAAGACAATTTAAAATTTTCATTTATTTATGTTAATGTATATCATTCAATGTATTCTGAATATCTTAAAAATAAGACAATATTTTAAGTCAAAATAATATGACTTAAGTATTAAAATTGAATAAACTACTATCTTTAACTAAATATAAAGCTATTAATATTTAGACTATTTAAATGTTAAAATTAATAATATTCAGATATAAGATAAATTTAGTTACCAAATAGTTTCTAACAACATGAATTCAACAGATTAATGTTTTCAACTCTACAAATTTATGCGAAAAAATTTAACTCTTAATTTTAAGTTTTAACAAACAGACTGTATGTTCATAAGTCATATATGTTCCACTTGACTATGGTATAATTGAACGTCAATCCTTAGTCATTGGAACTGTAATATCAACTTAGTACTTATATGGCGAATATCAATTTCATGTTACTTACTCAAGATACTTAATGCCGATTTGTTTAACTCGACTTTTACATTTGTCATTCTTTAAAAGGAAAAATTGCATAATAGTATCAGATCAAATATTTAGTGATCTTTTAATTAGTTGAAGTTTCTTTTAATGAATTTCTTAACAAGAATGTTTGTGACATTTCATAACTCGAGTAAACTCTACTTTTTTTGTTGATTGTTTCATACAAGAACGGTCACCTGCTTGATATGATGAGAGCAATGATGTATGAGACTCATGTTCCTAAACACTTTTGGGCTGAAGCTGTTATGACAGCCAATTATCTGATTAAATCTCATGAGTCTCTTATCCATTTTCATTTGATCACGGCGGGGAAGCAAGTCAAAATAGAAAAACTCGCATTCTTCTAGATATAACATCATTTATAATAATGAGGTATATCCTAAAATTGATTTTCATGAATCCACATATTCAGAAAAAAGCTGAAAAAAAAAATTTAATCACCTTTAACAACTGGAGCACATGACATATCTCTAATTTGGTTCAAAATGTTGTGTGGATATAGATTGATTATGATTTCGTTTCCTTTTACAATGAGTGCTACTATATGGCAATAATTCTCCTCATAATATTTCTTATACTTTTGGATGTAGGCTTTGGGAGACAAGAGTAATACTCGTTGAGTTTTGTCTCTGTGGATCTATTTCTTACGTAAGAGACTTCACTCATATTCTTCAAGTCGAAGTTTTTATTAGTAAAAAATATAAGTTCACGTGAAACTCAAAATATTACCAGTCTGCAATATATCTTCTATATAAAAGCTAGAAAATTTCATTCCTACTAACCTTGAGGTATGATCAAGGTCTTCAATGTTTACCTTAAAACCTTATATGGCAACTTAAAAATATCATATTTGGGTAGATTTCTTTAGTCCATATATAGATTTCTTAATTTCCAAACCAACTGATTATCTTCAACGAAAAATCTTTATGGTTGTTACATGTGTACCGTATTTTCAAGATCATCATTCAAGAAAATTATTTTTACATTTACTGTGACCTAACTTTAAATTAAAATAAGTTACTAATGACATTATTTTTAATAAATCATTCTTTCAAAGTGGTAATCAAATGCATTCTCCTTAAGTGAAAGCTTTTCCTATCAAGTCTAGATTTACATCGTTAAACATTACAATGATATCATTCACATTCTTAAAAAACCCATTACAACCTGACTTAATATTCATTTGATATTTTGACGAAATTTCTTACTTGATTGTTCTATATGGATATCATATCATCGTACCATAATGAAAAATATTCTACAATCATGCATTGTGGAAAAAAATTAAGATCATCTTTAGATCCGATATGAAAAGCTTAAAAACGTATTTGATCCATCGACATGAGTCTCAAATTGGTCTCTCATCTTCACTAATAACGGAAATAATCCCTAGACTTCCGTCCAAATGTTGTAGACTACGTTAAAAAAGTACTTAGGACCACACCCGTTTCTTCTTCCTCACCCTTCCCCTTCTCCAACCTACCATTCTCCATCTCAGCCCATTATTCCTCTCCCCCAGCCTCATTCCCAACACCTACTCAATTTATGGTTCATTTTCTTTCTCGTTTTATGAAAGATCTGGGTTCATTATTTTTTGGACATAGGGTTTTGTTTACTTTTTCAATGGATGGAACTAAAATTAAACTAATTCCACAATCTTTTCTACACAAAAGAAGAATACTATAAGATGAGAAAACTTACTAAAAATGCGAGAGTCAATTCAAATTCCAAGTTTGAAGATCTTCAGAAGTATGATGTCAAAAAGAAGAAAAAAAGCTTAGAATAAATAGTATTTATCGAAGATCCTAACACACCCACCATAAATGTATTTAGCATAATTATTTTGCCACACAATCTCAATTATTTTAGGAGAATTTTACGAGAGAACCTTTTGCAAAGTGACACATCATACATCAATAAATTAAGGTCACCAACCAAGAAATAAATATACGATGCTTACCTTCACATATCCAATGCGTCAATCAAGATTTAAATAATATATTTTACAGATAATCTCTCGTGCCTTTTCATGCACTCCAGTAACCATAACAATAGAACCTTCAATAAGTGAACATCCATTATAAAAGTGGGTGGACGGAGAGGAAGAGGGAAAGAAATAATGAACTCAGATCCTAGATGAACATCTATTCTATTATCATCCATTATAAAAGTGAACAAAACCATATGTCCAAAAAATAATGAAGTTAGATCCTTCATAAAGAATGAAATAAAGTGAACAATAAATTGAGTATGTGTTAGGATTGAGGCAGGGGATGAGATGGAGAATTGTGAGTTGCAGAAGAAGAAGGGTGAGGAAGAAGAAATAGGTGGGACCCTTAATGTTTGTTTGTTATCTTTTTGTTTTGTAAGTTTTTTTAATCAATTAAATGATATGGATGGGTTCTTAGTATTTTTTAACAGAGTCTAAAACATTTGAACGAAAGTCGACGACTGTAGTCATACCTATGATCGATGGATTACGTCAATTATTAATGAAGATGTGAGACTAGTTTGGGACTCATGATATACTCAAGAAATCAAAAAATGTTTTTAAGCCAATATAAAAATCAAACAATTTAAAGGTATACTATGTAGTCTTCATAAATTTATAATCTTATGTATTTTATGGATCTCTTAATTCTCATGCATAATTAGCATGTTGGAGAGGTTGTTGTGTATCAGGATTTTCTTCATGGAGCGGTGAATACTAAACAAGGTCTAAATTAATTGCTCTTAAATAAGATTTTGTGATTCTTCTTAATTTGTAACTGAATCATCACCACAGGATAAAAAACATTAAAAATATGTTTGGATAATGTATTTAAATAAGAGTTTTCACTTACCTTCACTTTACGCATTCTTATATACAAATTATCTATATATAAATGATGTCGAAATATATTTGTATTATTTTTATAATATCAAGAATGCGAATTTGATGAGTTTTGAAATTCCATCAAAACATATAATATTTCAAAACTCTCTAAACTTAGGCTAAAATAAGCTAAAAATCAAGGTAATTAAAATACCACACACAAACATAGCCTAAAGATTTTTTTATTTCCTCAAATATCACTAAATGATTACTCATATTGATGTTAAAATCCTCAAGATATTTAGTATTTATGATTTCAATAATTCTAATATAATGTGAGAGACATTAATGTGTAGATTATAAATCATCAATTTAAATTAATGCACACCCCATAAATGTAATATCTTAAACATGATTTGTCATTATTCTAAATACCAGTAGGTACTTATGGAACTGATGTAAAATAACATGTTTAAGATATACACAACAGTTTTAAAGGCTTAATGTCATAAACTATCTATCAGGAAGTGTACAATAGTTATGCTCCTTAATATGTCCATAAATTTTATGTCTCATTTCACCAGCATGAATTTGATGCTGTGTATTAGACATTATGCAATAATGTCTATCAATGTCTATCTGTTGGAGAAACTTAATAAATGAACTCAGTATTTATCTTTTTATCTGTGTATCAGTCACAATATTCTCAAACATATTTCATACCTTACCATTTTTATGATCTTTTTCATTTTGTTTCTTTACCTCTATCTTAAATGTCTTGAAAGATTTACTTCTTTAGACATGTCATGTAAGAGATAAAAATACATATATCTTAAATCATCGTAAATAAACAAGTTAAAACATCTTACGTCGTTCAAGCAATGAGTAGAGCCTAACACAAATATTTGTCTATAAGCTTAAGAATCTATGAATTTCTATATTTATTAAACTTGTTAATGTTAATATATGCTTATACTAAATGCATTTCACTAAGAAGAATAGTGATCAAAAGTTAAAAATGTTCTTTTATTTCTAATCTTTTGATACTCTCTACATAAATTTATTTTATCCTCCTAAGCCACAAAGTAAAAGATATCTCATTTTTCATACAATTCTAATGTCAATGTCATACTTATACAGTTGTAAAAAATGAAATATAAATTTAGGTTAAGAAAAACTTACACAACTTTTGCAATGTGGATTGTAACTCCAAAATCAATCCATTATACATTACAATGACCTTAAACAAAAATAATCCATAACAGAGTGCATTATTTTCAAGTCATTTCATAAACTTATGCAATATTCTGTATGTGTCCACTTTTCTTAATAAAGAAGCATTCTTTATCATTATATTTTATTGACAAAATGAATGCTTCTTCTAAAGATAACAATTGTTTTTATAGGCATTTCCCTTAATCTGAGTTGCTAGATAAATGAATTCTAGTTTCTCGTACTTTATTTTCTATGTCTCTTCAATACACGTGGTAAACAGTTTAGTAATTAGCCAATTATTCTTATAGATGTTATATGAGATTTGAATACTCCACGCTAAATAAGAGAGTTGTTAAAATTAAATGCACCAATTATGACTCGAGATTCTCCAAAACTTTATGGAATTGATTGAGCAACAACGTCTTGAATCTTTATGACACGATAAAACATATTTTTAGAACTATTTAAACCAAATAGCCATAATTTTCAAAAGTAGGTTAGCCACTGCGTACATATACTTCTTGAAACATTGTCAGTATTGAACAATAATTCTGTAGATCCACTGCTTAATGAAATTCAAATGATTTGATTTCTCCATTTTAGTATTTTCAATTTTATATCTAGACATAATTAATAACATGAGAATGAATAGTTCATTATCAAGAAGAGCAATGTCAATGTCTATATACCATAAATACAACTCAATCAGATCTTTCTAGTCAAAA
This sequence comes from Melianthus villosus, assembly GCA_036897605.1. Taxonomy (NCBI): domain Eukaryota; kingdom Viridiplantae; phylum Streptophyta; class Magnoliopsida; order Geraniales; family Francoaceae; genus Melianthus; species Melianthus villosus. The sequence continues at coordinate 10,939 of JAYMTC010000062.1, forward strand.
TAATAGTCACCACACAACAAAAAAAACATAATATTCGATACGTAAGGAGTTAAGAACTAAATAACTAAGAACACATACATAAATATTATGAAACAATGGCAAAATCCAAAGTGTATATTAACCAATGTTAAAATTCATATAATCATCATGTAAATTGAAGTAAATACATAATTTACTTAATCTTAATAATGAGATCTAACTATTAACGAAAAAAACTCTATATGTGGGTCATATATTATAACATCACTTTATACAAATATCTCATTTCAATTGTATCATACAGACAAAAACTTTTATGTGGGGCAGAGAAACTACTTTCATGATATAATTATAATTCAAATGTCGTATCATTATGTCATTAAAACAATTATTAAAGTTTATGTAATTACATACATTACATACATTAATATAATTTAAGATATTGTGGCTAATCTTTGTTGATATAAATAAAATTTGGTAGTATTGTACACCAAAATAAATTAAAAGTATTTGAAAAAAAATATTTGTTGTAAATGTCATTTATAAACAAAATATTTATCTTTCATTGGGATATATGTTCGGAATTCAACGCACACCAACATAGACATTGATATCGGCATATATAAACAAATAAAGATATTTAATCATAAAACAATTATGAATAATTCTCTTCAAATATGTATAATTTACAATTTACGTATATTATGATAAAGGTAAATTATAAACAATCTATATTTGGATATATTTTTGTTATTCTAAGCGCAACAATATACTTATAGGCAAAAATGAACAAATAAAGATATTTAATCATACAAAAATTGTGATTAATTCTTTTTAAATGTGCATAATTTACGAAGATTGTGACAAAGGTAAAATATAAACAAAATATTTAACTTTCAGTCAGTATATTTGTAACTCTGCTTATATAGACTCTGTTATTACCAAAGATGAACAGATAAAGATATTTAATCATAAAACAATTATGATTAATTCTCTTAAAATACATAATCAAAATAACAATATAGTAACTAAACAATATGGCTCTTATACTATATGTTAGAATTTTGTGGCTCCAAGAACATGGTACATTTCAGATACCTTTATCGTAGGCTATATGCAATGGATTTATATTAACATACTTGTAATAACGACGTTTAAGTATTATTGATATAAAGAATTATGTATGCTTCTAACATATCCATTTTTTTCAATGCCAAACTAGATGGTAATCACAGGCTCTAATCCATTATAACAGAACAATAATGTATTTATCATGGAAGTATTTACACAACAAATTAGGTAATAGTATATTGAGCATATCATATATGTTTATCACCTGTCATTAATAGAATATATCAATAATAAATGATAATCAATATATCATTGATTTTTTAAATATATTTTATTGATTCTCTTGATCATTCCAATTGAATTTATGAGTCATATATGGAGACAAAAAAAAAAATCTTACACTCAACTCTCATGGGATAATTAAACTAATACATAGGATAAACTCATAGGATTATCCAACTAAAACTTCATCATATGCATGAATAAAAATAACAACACAAGAAATCCTTGTTCGGGAAATTGTTCAAAAGAATCATCTAAAAGGAAAAAGAAACAATCTTAATAGTTTACCAAATAAAGCAAATCAGTAAAGTTAACGAAGGAAATACAAGTTCTTTATGTGAATATCTGTCATGTTAAAGAGACAGAAAAATGCTTAGCATATTCATTTGCTTTGTTAGGCATGAGATATGGTAGTTAGGAAGGGCTGTGAATTGACACAAAAGTGTAGAAGTGTATGGACGACATTTACATGGAACTCTGCCAAGGAAGAAGAAGAAATGCATAGATAGGTATGGATTTTGTCTTGTCAGAGGTGCTATTCTTTGCACAAAATTATTTTTTGCAATAAAATTTTTCCTGTTCCTTAAAGAAAATTGATAAAGATGCTAGTCTAAACTCTAATCGCTTAAGGCTAAAATAAATACTATCAGATGCGTCAGAAGTATCAAGTTCAAACAGCAAGTAAAATGTCGTTAACAAAGTAATGTCCAGTAATCTGTCCTGCCTTTGATAGATATGAACAGGGCCCCGAATTTCAAAGATAGGACTGTCAATAAATTGCATACCTTTCTCCAGAAATTAAGCGGAACAGCATCCAGCCTTCTTTACTGCTGATACATCATCTCTTGATCCAACATTGATTGTTTGTCCCTTGGGCAAAGCTCCAGGATCTTCTCCAATGTCAAGTGCCTTCTTACTAACAAACCGGTATATCTGTGTCAGCACTTCTGTGAAGGCATTCTCAACGTTCATGGACTCAAGGGCAGATGTTTCCATGAAAAAGGTTTGCTCTCTTTCAGCAAAGTTCTTTGCATCGTCAGTGGACACTGCTCTCAAGTGACGCAAATCAGCTTTGTTCCCAACGAGCTTGATCACAATGTTTGCATCTGTGTGATCCCGAAGCTCTTTCAGCCATCTCTCTACATTTTCAAATGTAACATGTCGTGTGACATCATATACAAGTAAAGCGCCAACAGCACCTCGATAGTATGCGCTTGTGATTGCACGGTATCTTTGACAAAGAAAAGGAGAAATAAGGTGACTTTGTTCAAAGCTTTATGAACAGTAAAAATATCCAAATAGCTGCAAACTGAAGTTGAGATTTGTTTCTTGTAAGGGGGTCATATGCTGAACTAAGCATAATAAGATGGATAAAAGTTAGAAACAGCCAAGATATACAATATAAAAATTGGAGAACACCCGATGTACTTTCATACAAAAAGATATAAGATAATAACGGAGAGGAATATACAGGATATAGCTTTCTGATTCGGTGGATGTTGTTACACATGCTAACAGAAGCATTTCACTTGCATAAACCATAAAAGAAACTGGAATCATAACTGAAACAAATTTCACATGCAATGCACATCTCAGTTGCTAATTTCAAACACCTCATAAGAAACTGATTCCATTTAGTAGCTATAAACTATTCACAATGCCTATAAATCCATCCTTTATTCCACAAAACCCCTCACTATAAAGCTTCATTCCAAAGATGAATACAAATCATATATAACTAGCCAAGCTCTTTGAACTCAAAATTCCTAATGCACATACAACAACGTTATTGTGCAGCCTTCTCAACATAAGCATACAAACTACCAAATATGAGAAATACTTAGTCTCTTTAAACCAACTACATTATATCAATAGGTCCATCCTGACGTGAAACGACAAAAACCTCTGAAGTATGGCTACTCCGAATGTCACCCCTCGTAAACGTACTGGAAACTTCACAAAAAACTTATTGAATAATCTGCTCTAAAACAGAGGCAAGATATGTAGCCAAATCGAATAGATTTGACTAAAAAAATGATCTACTTAAGATAATACTTGCTCGTGAACTTGTTTAGTTATTGATGTGTAGTTTATAATAAGTTCGTACAAAATAATTATATGATAGTTTTATAAGTTAAATATATATTCAGACAGAATACTCATATTGCCTATTTTAAAAATTAAGGTTTTACCATATGGTTGCTCTCATGTGTGCTTCATAGACAAAAACTGAGCACAATTCACAGAAATATTGTGTTCTCATTGTGTGACTACCAAACCTTAAATTTGATATCCGAAAATAAATTTTCATTTACACATCCTATTTTCCTTTCCTCCATATTTTCTCGGCAAACAAACACCAGATCTCCATTGCACCCAAAACACAACCACAGACTCAGATATGTAAACCCAAATCGATAATCACAAAAGAGAAAAAGAGGAATAGAACCTTTCTTGGCCAGCAGTATCCCATATTTGGGCCTTGACGACCTTATCATCAACGCGAATGCTACGAGTAGCAAACTCGACCCCAATCGTGGATTTAGATTCGAGGCTAAATTCATCGCGAGTGAATCGAGACAAGAGGTTCGATTTGCCAACGCCAGAATCTCCGATTAGCACCACCTTGAACAAATAATCATAATCGTCGTCTGTCCTATAAGCCCCCATTTTACAAGAAGAAACCAGAAGAGAAATGTGTTTTGAGGGTTGTGATTTGATGTCCAAAAACGAGATCTTGGGCTTTGATTGTGCGTTAAGGAAGCTTGTAGATGTTGTTGAGGGAAGTGGAAGCTCAAAAACAATAATAGCACGAACATACTATGTATTCATTGGTTTAAATGTGTTTGATTTGGTTTTTATAGCAATTTATTGTAATTGGTAAACGGAGTCACCTGAAGTAGATTTAAAATCTTTGTTTATCAAAATTAGCTCGGTGGAAGTCATTATAAATAATGAGACATAATAAATCATGTATTTGATCCATCAAGTATACCGTGAGTTTTAAATTGGTCTCTCATCTTCACTAATAATTGAAGTAATCCTCGATTATATGGATGTAATCAAATTGTTCACTTCCGTCCAAATATTTTAAACTCCATTAAAAAAAATGTTAATGGCCCACATAATTATCATTTTATTAATAAAAAAAGAAAACAAAACCAAAAATAAAAATTAAGCCAAGCCACCCTCTTCCCTCTCATATCTCTTACACATTCTACTTTTAATATTCATTTTCACTCTAATCATCCACTGCATCTTCATATCCTACACCGCATCTTCATAGTAGACTCCTACTTTGAGGGCTTCGAAGCTGAAGACGACGACGAATTTAAACCCCTCACAGTCACCGATCTGCTTCTCCATCTGACTCAGACCGACTATCATCTCATCATTATTGAACTCAACATTCTGGATATCCAATCATCCGAAAATCAGATTTTGGACGATCCACATGTATCGACACCGGCGTCGGATGCTCCCAAAACATCGACAACAAGCTTTGATTATTGGAACGAAGATGAATTTGAAGTCCTCTATGTAGCACAACCGGTTAAGCCTGAATTAAGTAAGAACGATTCTCCTATTGATCTAATCTTTGTTCAAAAACGAACCAAAAACTTAAAGTAGCCAAGGTTTTTCGATCTTATGCAGTTGAGATTGATGATGGAGAGGCGATAGCTCTGTCTTTGCCATGATTTCAAAATTGAAAGTCATATCTCTATCTTTGCCTTCATCGATGTTCTCGTTGTTGTCGTTTAAGCATACTTCATCGTCTTCAAATTTTTTGGGGGAGGTGGAGAGATGTGGGATGTTTGTGACACGATAGAGGTGATGAATTGAAGGAATTAAGTGGCACATTTTGTTCTTCGCCGAGTAAATTTGTGGGTTCTTTGTTTAAACAAAAACGAAGCCATATGTAAGTGTTAGGTTGAGACAGGAGAGGGGAGAGAGGAAGAAGGGTTCAGGTAGAGAATAATGAGTTGCAAAAGGGGAAGGGTGTGAATAAGAAATGTGTGGGGTCCTTATTGCTTGTTTTTTTTTATTTAGCAAGTTTTTTTTTTTTAATTTTAAATGATAATTTGGTGGGCCATAAACATTTTTTTTTAACGGAGTTTAAGATATATGGACGGATGTCAACGTTTAAGGTCATTCATATAATCAAGAAATTACGTCTGTTATTAGTAAAGATGAGAGACTAATTTGAAACTCACGATATAATTTATAGATCAAATACATTTTTAAACCTTAAAATAAAGTTACTTAAATACACAAGTAGGGACAAAGTTAACAAATTGATACTGCATTTCTTTTTTTTAGCATTGAAATGAATGAAAAAATATATTAATACTAAAATATTAGTGAGTTTAAATGAATTTGGATAAGTTTAATCAATTTAAACCCGTTTAACAACAAATGAGTTATCACTATTTTTTTGTTTCATTTAATTATTAATTTTAAGAAGACCTTCTAGTTATCAAACAGCGAAAATTACATATATGCCCTTTATGACTCTGTCTGCTGCTTCGAGTTCAACTGTGCAAAAATAGCAACCTCACGTTTTCTCATAAAGCATGGCTGCAACTTTCTCCGTCCGGCCGAATCGTCTTTCCCCCCGTTCATCACCGTTTCCTCGACCGCCAGTTCACCTCCCGCATGCCTCCTCCCCTCATGCCACCACGCCATTCAGTAGCCAGCTCTGGAGAAGCGCCGTTTCGCCGTTCCGGCTAGCATTGACGTCGATCGCTCGCGCTGGCTCCCG
>JAYMTC010000063.1:0-16957 GCA_036897605.1 Melianthus villosus
CACGAATAGGCAGTCAGAAGTAATATTTTCAAAAAGGAAAATAAGGATTCCATTTGACTCATGAAAAAAACCATTTATCATGGTCTTTTTCAGTTATGTTCACTCGCCTAAACGCAAACACCGTATTTTTTTGGCATCGAGCATTGTCCGCTCTGAAGATAATAACCGTTTTGAAAGTTATTTAGTGTTTTTATACGATAGTGACGATTGAAAAAATGTGATTATTAAGATAACGAAGTTTGAAGTATTTCCTTAATTATTAATTATTTTATATTTTAATCCATCAGTAAAAATCCCAACGTTATACTTTGTGGCACCGTAGCACTTATACAATTAAAATAGTTCGTGAACTTTCTAGGTGTTTAGTTAAAACTTTCGTCTCATAATCATTTTATAAATATAACATCAAACGAATACTGTAATCACAAGTGAACTATGTACATGAGACCCAAATATTATTAATCGTTATTCAAAATAATCTCTTTTAACTTTAATTTGAATTTTGATCCCTTTAATTATTATTATTTACAATAAATTCCAAAATCAGCATATTAAAATCTCAATTTAACTATCATTTGAAGTCCTATTTTACAATAAAAAAAATAACCATTTTATTATATTGTTCGTTTCAAATTTTAAGTTGTGCTCTCAAATGAAAAATAATAGAGTCCGTATTCAAAGTCACTAACTATTTTCATTAAAGTTTTGATATCATTTCAATTATTTGTTAATAAGATTTTGAAACGTTATCAGTGTTTTTTCACGAGGAGTATGACATTGTGTAATTTATTGTTATATTTGTTAAAGTACCTTAAATAATTATCAAACAAACATAATTCCCTCTGAACTATTTAAAAAATAATAAATACCTCATGTAATTTTGTAATTACTGTTAAATTACTTTATATATTTTTTAACGATTAAAAGCGACACAAGAAGAAAAAAAAACTTCAAAATCTTATCGGCAAACAACTAAAATGAGTATGAATACTCTAGCAAATTATGGCTTTTAACCATTTTTTTGGGATTATCCTCTAGCAAATTATTATAGAAATAAAATTTATATTTGGCAATCGTTGTTTAAAAATTAAACATATTATGTATTATGTATATAATTGAGTTATGTATGAGATAATTTTTATTTGACGGGGTTGGTAGTGACAAAATCTGTCAACTCCTCTTAGCTTGGATGTCTAGGAGACTTATATTTTACTGTGTTGAATCTAATATTAGAAGGGTGATTTCATTTCTAAGCTTTCTATGTAAAATGTGCCACTGTCTGAAAATAATTAATTTGAGGCAAATTATTGGGTTGCAAAAAGAGCATAACATTTGTTATATGACAGTGAATGTGTAATTACTTTAATATTGTCAATAAAATGTGTTAATTTTATATTAATAAATCTTAGCATGTTGTTAATTACATTATCTATAATCTCATATAAAGTATATATTAAATATGTAAAAAAAATTACGACAAAAAAATATAAATGACAATGTGAAATAAATTTGAGGTACATGTTATCATTTTGTATTTAAGTTGATAACATTAGGCGCACGTACAAAGTAACTTAGATGTTGAATAATTATATTTGTATCGTGTTAGAAAGTTATGTGTTTGTAAATTTTTTATTATAACTTTATATAACGTAAATTTAACGATTTAATTATTCGTGTGCGTAACACACGTATAGTATACTAGTTCACTTAACATCATAAGTTGAAGAGTCTCGGACATGATCTGTCTTTCCTGAAAAAAGAAAGCTCTAGAATTTTATTCTAAAACTGGGATTTTTGGATTCAAAGAGCCAAGCTTGACAGCAGGTTCGAAATGGACTGTTGGAGATTACATTTTTTTCTCTTTTTATCCTTTGTTTCCTTTCCTTGTATTAACTTATATTAGTATTGAATAATCATAATATTTGGGAATGCCCCAAGTTATTCTCTTATTGCAGGAGAAAACTGATACATTCGATGGCAGATCAGGTAATGGAAAGATGTAGGGTTCTCTTTCCACCTCGACACGTATATCAGAAGATATTACTTGGATATCAGAAGAACTGAACACAGTCTACACTTGAACCAAATTAATGCTGTTTCTGCTTAAAAGTATTTATAGCCGCCAAATTTACTTGCTTTGCGTCCATTTATTCCAAAATGGTCTTACATCTTATCTTACATATTGTAAAACTAGCAATAGAAACATGGTTTCTGGTGTTTTCTAACAGTGTCAAATGAATGGTCGAGAAATAGTATTAGGGACTTTCTTGTTCGAGGGCTATAGCTCCAAGTCAAGTAGTTCCATTGGAAGACAGGGAAAACTGTTGCTTAAATAAACCCAGTTTATGACTGGATACTCCCTTCTCAGTGATTTACTTTAGTATCGTTGACTGTGAAATAGAGAACTGTTGCTTAAACCCAGAGTTGTATACTAGCTTGAAAGCTTGACAATAAAGGCAGAGTTTGCATCATGAGACAAAACCATATTTTGCAGGTAAATAGAATGCTAACAAGGAAAAATTGATACATTTTCTCTAGCTTATGATTGAGCACCATTTTGCAAAGCTTGTGACTGACATGAATATCGTGAGAAGAAACACTTCCACTTTTATGTGAACTTATACCAGCAAATGATACCAAAAGAGCACTTCAACTGATAACATTTACAACGACTAAACACAAAATTTAGCAAAAAAATATGATAAAATTGTCATATGGAACCAATATCCATATTTTGGCACACCATACAAGTGTAGGTCACATCTCGTTCCAACAATAAAAGAAGCCCCTTATATAAATAGCAAAACTGCTTTGCAAACATCTGAAGAACATTTGAATTGGAAGAATCCTACTTCGTTCTACTGTTCTACTATTTGGTGCGCATTTAAGACAGTAGAAAAATTATACAACAAAATATTGCTCATTCTGCTGCACCTTTCTCTTCATCAGAGTCTGCTTCATCATCAGTTGATTCTTCTTTCTTGTGCTCTTCTTCACCTGCATTCAGTTTGGTCTTCTTCTCCTTCTTCTTCTGTTTCTTCTTTTGGCGTTTTAGGCGCTTCTTTGATGTCCTTTCTTCTGCAGCTTTCATTCTTTCTTCTCTTCTCATATTAAATTCAGCCAGCTCTTTCCTTCTCTGGTAGTCAACATCCATTCTTGCAAGCCTGTCTTGTTCTTTTCTTCTCATTTGTCGGTACTGAGGCCAACAGGATATGCAATGAATATAGGGTAAATTATAGTTCGAGAATAAAAGCTCTGGTATAAAACCACTCACATTATTATTGGTATATAAAGACACCACATTTTGCATGTTAAAGTTAAAAAGTGCAAAGCAGAAAGGAAAGGAAAATATGGGAATGGCAGTCTTCCATTGAATGATTGGTTTATAAACCCGGTTTCAGACCAAACGGTTTGGACCCTTGGCGGTTTACAAGTTGAAGAGTTCAAACAAATATTTCGTGTATTCAGCCTACATCTCTTTAGACTAAAATCTAGGCCAAAAACAATTTGCATTGATACCCAAATATCAAAGAAGTGATTGAAGCAAGGAGATATATCCATTTCAGAGGTAACTAGAATGAAGACGGCCAACATGGCAATGTTAATGGCCATTTCGTGGTCAGCGCATTCAAAGCATGCCAAAACATGTACAAAGGGTGTTTTGCACTTGGTATTGTTACATATCATTTATGGAGGCCTACTTATCACCTTCTAAAAACACAATCAAAGTTCTGGTGTTCGTTTGTTCATGGTATCCTACTTCTGAAATATATACATACATTGATACCAATGTCCATTATATTCACTCCGGTTAGCTTTTGATCCCTATTATCTCATTTTATCACCATGCAACTCCGTACTAAATTGATAGGAACTAAAGTTTTTGATCAAGAACAATCAATTTTAGATACATGTAATGCCAATTCTACCATATCTTTGTATATCTACCACTTCTGAACAGAGTTAAAAGGCCTCTAAAATTCATAATTCTACTATATACTGATACTTCATAGATTGCTTAACTCTATCTCCCTTTGGTCTCCCATGCCTTACATTAACAGGAAGCACTTGGAACCAACATAGTAAAGATATACAATCCCGATATTAATCATCATCCAATCTAAAACCTAATAAATATCTATGTTACACTACTGCAGCTTCAAGCAGGATTACAGTTCCTAAGTCTAATAGTTTAACACCTACTTGGCATTTTCAACAATCCATGACAAACCCTAAAATTTTGCAAAAACAGAAAGCACAGCAATCGCAATTATAATTTCAGGTTGACAAAGATAAAGAAAACATTGCAATACCTGATGAAAATCACCAGAGCCAGAACCAGCAGAACTCCCAGAGGTATTATTGACTCGAACAGGAACATTATCGAGGATCCTCCTGAGCTTTATCTCCAGGTCCTCCTCCTCCTCCTTGAACACGGGTCCTGTATATTCCACCAGAGCATTCGACTTCGCCACAGCCGGCACCAGCGGTGGAAGCCCCGGTTTCAGCTTCTCAGCGGTACCGGAAGCCGGCACGATCTGCAAATCGCTGTCCTTCGACGACATTGGGGGTCTAAAACCCTAGATATTCAGGGTATCGATGATGAAAAATCAGAGCTATGGACTGAGTATGAGTTTGCGGGTGAGGAAGAATTATCTCCACTAGTAAATTCTCGTTCTTTTAGGTTACTGGTAAGGATTGGAAAATGTACTTGTGTGCCGGAGACTTGAAGCTCCTATATGGAGGAGAATTGTTGATTTTCTAATCTACTCTCAGATTTCTGACATATTCTAAAACCACCCCAAATTTAGTTTGGATATTACTAATCAGCTAGGATAATTGTTGATTTTCTAATCCACTCTCAAACTTCTGACAAATTCTTAAACCACCCCAAATTTAGTTTGGAAATTACTAATCAGCTCCTATATTTAGGAGAATTGTTGATTTTCTAATCCACTCCAAATTTTCATATAAATTAACAGACATGAACTTTATTCCAGAAGAAATGTTTATTCAATTGACTGAATTAAACATATACTTATTAAGTTTTAATAATAAAAAATGAACTGAATAAAATAAGTTATCTTTATTTTGGTTCCACGACAATTTAGAAATTACTTTAGACCTGTAATTTTTTAAAATTATATATAGGGTTCAAACATCTAATTCTAATTAATTATTATACCAACAAACAAACGAATAACTTGAATGCTCTTCATCTTTTGGGCTGAATATGCTTTGGTTATAATATAACAATTTACTGATAATAAAGATATGAATCTGTTGGACAGAGAGCCAACATACACACACAAACATGAATTTCACCATAACTCTTCCATGCCCCCAGAGAATCTCTGTAATTTCTTCTTGCCTTTTCTATCAAATCCCAATGCCTCTTTATCTTATTAATAATATAATATTTTACTCATTTAATGCATCTAAACCATGTTAGTAACAAGGGGACAGTTCCGGGTATTATTAATACATATAGGAACTTGAGTGAACGATTAGTTACTAAAAGTGATAATTTATATAATCATATTGTATTTAGTGTGTTAAATGTTATTTTCGTTTTGTCTTACCTTACTTATCTAATCTAATAATAACATGAATAAAATGTGATAGTGTTAGGTGGAAGGTACTAACCGAACAAAAAAGAAAATTACATTAATTAGGTACTAACTAGTTTAAAGAGATTGACAGTACACGTAACTATCAAACTGGTCTTTCAGTTTTTCGTTACTACCGCGTCTTGTCGTTTTGTCAATCTTGCCGCCTGCCGTTCCCCTCAAATAAAATGGACTAGACTATACTAACAAACTACATTATTTGACAACGTTCATGTTTATATATTATAATTATAATAGTATTAAAGCTAAAAAATTATGTGCATATTAATTTGATTTTAAATTATTTGTTTCTATTTAATTTTAATTAAAATACCAAATACAATTTTTTTTTTTATATTTGTTACCACCTTAATTTAATTATACATTATAAAATATGTTTATTTAATTTATAACTATAACATAACATGTTGATTGAATCACTATTCGAAATTCATGTTTGCTTTGAAGATATTTTAATTTTATTAAATATGAGAAAAATATAATAATATTTATAATTTGAAAATTAACAATTTCGATAATACCTTTAATGCCCTTAAGCTACGTTTGTTTTTAGCAAAGGAACTCCAATTATCATAAACTAATAAAAAACATTCCCAACTCCCTCACGTAAAATGCTTTCCAGCCTGGCTGCTGCTCCTTCAGCCTTATCTTTTCAAATTTTCTTATAATAACGTCGGGACCATATATCGAGCTATAAAACAAGTTTTGTTATATTAGTTTATTAGTTACGAGTTGTTACATCTAATTAAATTAACTAGCTCTTTTGTATGTCAATTAACAATGATTAATAATTATAGGTGATTCGTTTGTCAGTTTATAATAAATTTAAATAAATTGGAAAAATTATTTATTAATAAAATTGCAGGTTGAACTTGTATACCCTTTCCTTTCTTATTAATAGTGAAATAAAAAATATTTAAGGAAACGTAATAGAAAAAACTTAGCAGGTTGCATTCAAAATGATAAAGTAATAAATAATTAACAAATTGATAATGAATTTAAATAAAATAGACAAACTCTTAGTTCATGGATATATTTGAGTGCAGATTTTGAAACATTACCTACGTGATTATTCTTTTTTAAAAATTTAACTTTCATTAAATTACTAAAAAAAAGTAATAAGGGACTCATCAAAGGACTCTAGAGTTTATTTAATTAATTATTAAATTACTTATGCACTTTACCGTAAATGATGAAAACATATGGAAAAATAAGACACAATTAGTAGTTGTGGGCTATATGGACTATTTTGACACTTACTCTCTTAATAAAATCATTTTTCATATTAAGAGTTATAATTCACAAAATGACACGATCACATGTACGAATTATAGTATAAATAAGTTTAAATAAGTAAAACTTGTTAAGACTCGCTTAGACCCATTTGAATCCGTTTAAATAGTATTATATAATTTCATTTATTAAACATATTCTCCAAGACATGTTTAAACTCATTTAAAACTCATATAAACATGTTAAAACTTATTTGTACTAATTAAAAACGTGTTTAAATTAAGACTCGTATTCGTGTATATTTTAGATACACGACATGACACATTTAATAAACATGTCTAAACATATCGTTTTTCATGTACACGTTTAATAAACATGTAATGTACGCGTTTAATAATAAATTTTGACACGAAACACGATTAGAACTCGACATGCTAATACGTTTTGGCATCTCTAAGTGTCATGATACATTAATTTATTAAATATATTTTAGTAATAATCTCCTAACTAATTAAGATTATATTTAAACATTAATTTTATATTTAAGATTTAAAACTTAATTTGAGAATAAAAATTATACTGTGATATGTCATGTTTTTTAAACTATGCAAAATATACATATATTTATCCTATCTAGATTAAACATAACTTAAATAATTTTCTTCTGCTAAAGATTAAAACATAGCTTTAATGTTGAATTTTGATTTTAAAAAACAAACCCAAATATAAGGGTTTAAATTGCTTTAATCACAATAGTAATACTATTAAGATGAAATTTAATTGATAATACATGGCTTTAATTGATATAAATTCATGCTGAATCTCAAGTAAGAAATAACTTGCATAACTGCACGAGTCAACAATAGATATTATAGCGATACTATAATCAATCAACGCGCCTGACGTGGCACCGCTTGACTCAATACGGTTGTGAAATACTCAACCGCGGTTACCGCATAAATCTACTTCCTCTAACGCTCTTTACCTGTATCCGTTAACCGGCTCTATCAGTTACCCTTTCTCCTCCCTATATAAACCCCTCCCCTACCCGAATATAATACAATCCACCCCCCAACTTCTGCTTCTTTTAGGTTTCTGTTAGTTCGTCAAAATTAGGTTTAGGTATTTGATTGATTTGACTGAGTTTGTTCAATACAGACTCGTCAATGCCGGATCGGATCAGAGGTCCCTGGAGTCCCGAAGAGGACGAATTGCTTAAAAAGCTCGTCGACAAGCATGGTGCGCGGAACTGGACTTTGATAGGAAAATCGATTGTCAGCAGATCCGGCAAGTCCTGCCGGCTCCGATGGTGCAACCAGCTGTCGCCGGAGGTGGAGCACCGTCCGTTTTCTGTTGAAGAGGACGAGATCATCATGAAGGCACACGGTAACTATGGTAATAAATGGGCTACTATATCAAAACTTCTCAACGGCCGTACGGATAACGCGATTAAAAACCACTGGAACTCGACTCTCAAGAGAAAATACGGTTATATCCTCGAAGATTCCAGTTCCGGCGAACAACGAGAGGGGAAGAGATCGTCGACGGCGTCTACGTTGGCAAGTGGCGTTTCTGTTTTACCGTTGCCGGAAAGTCCGTTTGAAACCGATGAGAGAGATTCAGGTTTGCCTGTGGTCTATCCTTCTCGCATTAAAATTGAATCTGAGTTATTGATTCGAGAACAAAACAATGAGCCTTCGACTCAACTCAGTCTATCTCTTCCCGGAACTCAGTTAAGGCAACGGGAATCGGAGGATAAAACGATGTCGTTTGGTCCGGAGATTTTGGCGGTGATGCAGGAAATGATAAGGAAAGAAGTTGAGAATTATATATCTGGCGTTGCGGAGTGAAGGAAAAAACGGCCTCTGTTTTTGTTCTTTTGAAATTAATTTATGAAAATGCAAAAAGAAAAAAAAGAGATAAATCATAAACTCAAAGATCGAAATCCAACTTGAATAAAAGTGTGGGATGGAGGGTTCCAGACCTTTAGAGTTAAATTTATTAAAACATGTTTAAGCTCAATTCACGATTAAACATAACAAGAACTCTACACGTAAAATAATAAAAATAAAAATAGATAGGATCATGAATGTACGTAGTGTTATAACATATTATTATTCAAATTAAATTAAAAAAAGAAATTATTAAGATTTGTATTTTAAAATTTATAAATTCAAATTCTAAAACATTATTATTACTGATTGGATAATATCATATATAAAAAGTAATTTTAAAAAAAAATGATGAGTATAAGAGTCATATTTTACATGTTAGTTGAATCATCTTGGTAAACTGTATTTATCGTTTTTGTATGATGATTTATAATTACATTAGACATTAGATAAATCATAGGTAAACTGCATTTTACCTTTTATGTTTCAAAAGTTATTTTCACGATTTATGGGTAAACAGTTTTTGGTAATATTATCGATGGCGAACCTGTATTTAACATTGTTCTCGACTCTTATAACTATCTGTATCTTTTGAAACTTGTGTCCTTATTTTCCTCCCTACGATCTGCAAAAAAATAAAATGAACAAACTTGTTATATATATATATAAGTAATTTTCTGTCTGTAATTATTGAACACTACTATTACTTAACTACTTAATTTACTGATTGAAGCCAATTCAATATATAAACATACGAGTTTCATTCTGGTTCGTAATGAAATTGGATAAAAACTAATAATTTACTAACTTAATGTTAAATGTTACTTTTTTTCCACATTAAATATTTTCATCGTGATATTAATTTATCTTAACATGATTCTTTTTGGTTGAACCTCCAATATTAACGGTGGAAGTAACATTATTAATTACTTCTTTCAAAAAAAAAAAACAATTCTTTCACATACGTGTAAATATGAATCATACTGGATATATTAGTTTTGACACGAAAGTCAGAGTACCAAAATACCATTTTGGAACGTTTAACTCTTCTAATTATGTGGTTTCATTGGTAAGTTAGTATGAAGAGAATACACAGATTTTGTACACCCATCATCTTAAACAAAAACAACTAATGACTTCTCAGATTCTACTCAAACATGATATGATAGAGAAGGAGTTACAACCAATACTCGAATAATATGCTGAGGTCTCTCAGGATTAAAAATATGTTGAGGTCTCTCTGGATTAATATCAAAATTATAAGGCAAATGATAAAGAGAACTCAGGTAATTCTAGTTTTGTATCAAGAATGCAAAATGTCCCAGCTTCTCTGCATGTACGAAGGTAAAGGAGCAACCAGTTCAAGGCTTTCCAGTTCTGAAAGATTGTAGTCTGGTGATAGTTCTACATTTTGTAGAGCTAGAGACACATTTGGCAAAACCATCTTCTTACAATGAAGATGTAGGCGAGGGTTTTTCTCAGAGATACTGCCATTCCTCGAGGTAAGATCAAACGGATCTGAATTGCCACTGGGAAGCTTCTCAATTGAATTCATTTCAAGGTCAGATGAAGGTACAAGATTACTCTTTCTATGAGCTTGCCAGCCATATTTGTAGTCTCCAACTATTGGTGTTCCCAATACTTCAGCACAGTGTACACGAAGCTGCAGTGTTGATAGGAAGGGTCAATAAATGTGTTATAGTGAGAAAGGAGAAATTATGCAATGTTCATGATATTCTTTAATTGTAGAGTACCTGGTGCTTTCTACCGGTGAGAGGAGACAGCTCTAACCATGTGTAACCTGCATAATCACCTTAGAAAATCATTTTAGTGGTGGCCTTGGTAAAACTTTATTTAATAGGGCACTTGATAACCAAATTTACAAACAAGCTGCATATGGTATTCGGTATAGATAGTTAATTGCATAATTCAACTATTGAAGATGATTCAGATACTATCATTTACTCATCCTCATGTCTCTTAATGAAAGATACCTTTAGTTTTGAAAACAGTCAGGAGTAAACAACAAAATGATAATTTGCACCAAGTAGAGTATGGAAAGATAACATAGTCAAAATTCCGATTCTTATCCCTGTTTAATGCCTTTAAAAACATCAAATTTCTTCTCCTTGTGACAGGCTTCGGTAACTCTATTAGCTGTAACATATATTAAGTTCAAGCCTCACCATGAAATGAGGAGCCGATGACTCTATATTCTGTTATTGCATGCTGGGATTGCTTAAATTGAGAATTGTCAAGGACTGTGATTCGATCAGATCTTCCATCATCCACCACCACCTAAATGAGAGAAAATCCAGAAGCTTCATTTTATAGCAAACTTATGTCATTGAACATTGGTAAGTAGGGTTAAACTTGTGGATACCTATTGCGTAAGAGATATTATCATTTAGATCACCGACTAGATGTAGACACCATTTAACTGAGCATATGTATGATTGTAGTGTATGTGTGTGAATTTTAAGATTTCATATAACCAACACTAGATGTGAACATATGGAGTGTTTGTGCATGGGAGAGAAAGATAGGAGCAGGTTTGGGTGAAAAAAGAAAATGTTAAATGTCAAAGTACAGACCAAGAGTATCCTAACCTTTCCCAAGGATGCTGTTATTATCCCCGTCCTGCGTCTTGGTGATCCAATCACCAGTGCCCAATAAGTTCTCTGCAGAATTCTCTTTTTGCTGTCAATGCCCTTGCAAAGAAACAAAAACAAAAGAATCAGCTGATAGAAAAAGCAAAACAAAAACTAAGATACAAGGATTATTAGTTGGGAGAAAAAGTAAGGTAAAGCTAAATTGGCATGTACTAACTGTTTTTGATGCTTCAATAGTTTTTTCTCGAAAAATGGAATGCAGAACTGTTGCACTAGTTTGTGTCCTCCCCATCACCAAGATGCCACTACTGTCTCTGTCAAGCCTGTGCACCTGATGATAATTAATGAGCACGGCCAATACAGCTGGTATTTAGATTCTTGATTCCTCGACAATGATTCTGCTAATTTGTTCGATGAAAACACAATAATTATTGATCAAACACAATTAACTTAACACTTACCAAGCGAGGTGGTTCTGAATAATCGTATTTTAAACAAGTTGCAGCCAACTCATCTAGACTTCTTGTTATGCCAATGCCACCCTTCCAAGAAATAAAAACATATAGCTAAGCAACAGTGTAGTAAAAGGGTTATTCTGACGTCCACCCATAGACATATGTTAAGCAGCTATATAGAAAGATTCTGCACCGAAAATTATGCAACAACCGCTTTTCAAGAAAAACACTTTCAAGACAGAATCATTCTAAATATGAATTTCTTAATGTATTACCATGGGAATACAATAACATCTTCCATAGTAAAATTACAACAACAAAGAAGCTATGAAGTAAAACTTGACAACTCACCTGAACAGGCATTCCTGGTGGTTTATTAACAACAATAATGGCAGAATCCTAGTTCAAAAGAGCATGTTTTAGCATATATTGAAAATGAGATAGCTAAACATACGTAAAAAAAAATGATAAGGACAGAGTGAAAACCTTGTATAATTCAAGGCTACGTATAAAGTTTATATCTTGTTCACTACAAGAACAAGTTTTTTTCACTGAAGATAACTCCTGGACAGATATTGGAAGAAAGATTCGGTCTCCTAGGTTCATCATATCTTTTGCCGTCACCTTCAAATAATTCAATATACAAGATTATATTTTGTTACAAAATCATGGGAAATCCAATACTCTTCAAGTTCTCCGTAGTATCCATGTAAAAAATTCTCTCCCATTAAAGGGGGAGTTATAGGGCTCAACCCCCTGAATGGAGTTCGGGAAGGACTACATGTTGAAGTATAGCCAACTTTTTACATTTAAAGTCCTTCACATAATAAAAAAACTATAAAACATCCAATTTACAGAAAAGCAATGCTAAAATTAAGATAAACTTAGTAATATCACAAATAGTTACCCGTTTCAGTTTTGTTTCTTGTGATTGAACACTTTGATCAAAACCTTCGGAGACAGGTAACTCTCTTCGAACCTGTGATCAAGTATAATATGAAAAACAAGTTGAGATGACACATCACACAACCATTTCATTATCAGCATTTTACCATACCAATGTCAACCATACTCTTAGATATAATAGAGAGAGAGATATTAGATCCCAATAAGAATAATTATAGCTTTTCAGCTTAGACAAAATCATTTATCTGCAAATGCAAATAAGTGTTTCCCAACCCAATTAACATCCTTCCTACCTACACATTTCCAAGTACCAAAAACTGTATCTTAGGATTCTTCCCTATATACAATTAAAATCACTAACCAACAATCCTACTGATTAATATCAGCAACAGTACCAAAACATCCATGCTAGAGCTAGAAATATAAATCCCTAAATTATGCACAAATTCGCACATAAAGACCCAATAGATACCTGCCTCAAACGAAAAAGCTTCTGCACGAGGCTTCTCGGCAGCTCAGGGCAGCACCGAAGGATCCATTTGAGCGTAGTAATGCCTGTGGCAGTATTGCCGCTCGATTCCTTTCGTAGACCCGAGATTTCATTGCCTAGTACGGTGCCGTCAATGGTGGAAGTGAATGGCGGTAGGGTGAACCACTTGCCTTTTGAGTTACTGTTGGTTCGCTCTTCGATCACAGAATCGGTGTCGGTAGCGTAGTGAAGTATTTGCCTTTGCCTGTGAAAGGCTGAAATGTAGAGTTCCGCGCCGGCGGAGGACGACGGTGATGATCGTAGGATCCGGTAGAGGAGACTGGTGTGATGGAGCATGTTTTGGCTTTGGGGTTTAGAGAGGTCGATGATAATGAAGGGTTTAGGCCTGTCGGATTTGGATACGGGGTATTATTTTTTATAGGGTAGTAATATTATTATACTTGGACCCATTTTACAAAATAATAGTTTAATTATTAACATTTTATTTTATAATGCAAGGAGAGTTCGAGACATGAGTTTCTTTGTATTTATTCATTTTTTACTTCTCAAAAATAAAATTCACATAATTAATGTCTCAAATTTTGAATATCATAGTCTAAAATAGACATTTTTCACTTAATGATTTTTACTTAGCCTTGATTAAACTTTTGTAATTATAATATATAGTATAAGCATATAGTATATTTTGTTATTTCAGTTTTATAAAGATAAAAAATAAACTTGAATCAAAAGAATGAGTTATTTAATTCCAACTCAATTCAATTCAAATTATAAATTTTAGTTTAAAGTTAAATTAATAAAATTGACTTAAATAAATTTTGAAAATAAAAAAAGTTTAAAAAAATCAACCAACTAATGTGATACAATTAAAAAAATCACATTATATTTAATTAATATGAGTTATAAATGTTTAAAAACGCATTTGATCTTCAACTATTTCATAAGTTCAAAATTGACCCATTATATTCACTAACACCGTAACAATCCTCCGATTATATTAATAATTACAATTATAAACTTTTGTCCAAATAAAATTAACACCGTCAATAATAATGACACGTGTCACTTGTAGAATATTTTATTAATTAAAAATAATTAAAAAAAAAAAAAACATTTGTAAATAAAAAGAATGGGCTCGTCCCTTTGCTCTCTACCCCCACCATCATCCGTCTGCTTCCCACCCACTTCTCCTATGCTTCAATCCCCATCAATTCTCATCTGTTTCATCTATTTTCATGTTCTTGTTACCCAACGAAACGCGACATCTACCAATTTCCTCGCTTTGACAAAGTGTTGAGGCCATTTTTGTAACTACTCATGTTAAGCTATAAGCGGCAGTTCCGTAGAAATTGAAGGCTCGTATGACGATTCTGTTATCGAGAACAAAATCATTCTCCATCGACAGTGGTATACAGAAATCTAAAAAAAACATTCTATGATTATAGAGCATCCTCTAAAATAAGTAGCATGTAAAAGAGGTACAAGAGTTCGACATAATGATATAAACATTCCATTCAAAGTCGATACCAAACACATTATAAAAGTTACCTCAAATCAACTGAATTACAATCTATGATAAAAATAAAATATTTCGCAAGTAGCACTAAGTTATGATCCACTTTCATAATAAGAAGTAGTGGCCCCATCAATCCATTCACTTTTTGGTAAAATACAATAATTTGGAGATTGAACTTCTGTCAACTATCAAAATCATCCACATTTCCTCAATTTTCAGATTCTTCAACTAGACTTGTTTCTTTAAGATCATTCTTAATCTCTTTATAGTTCAAACAATATGGTACAAATCTAAGACTATTACAATACTCAATTATAGTTCAAATCAGAAACCGTTTTGAGAGAAAATCGAACTTCATACGATAGCAAGAAGTACGATTTCTCTGCAACGAGCTTCTCAAGATCAGAAATGCAAACTGAGATCTGGTCGAGATGAGATTTTATCTCAGACGAATCGATTCGGGGGAATCAGAAATCTGATACTCGATTAAGCATTTGGAGTCTGCGAAACGAGAAATAAAGGATGAGGTGGATTCGATGAAGATGCCTCAGATAAATCGAATTTGCGATTCGGTGACATTATTTTAATTGGTGTTCTTCGCAAGGATATGAAATTTGTGCGATTAGTTGGGTAGGAAAAAGAGGGAAAGAGATAAAACAGAGGAGAATGGTGGGGATGGAAGTAGAGGAAAGGGGGAGGGAGAGATGATGCTCATTCTTTTTATTTACTATTGTTTTTTCAATTATTTATTTATTCTTAATTAATAAAATATTCTATACGCGACACGTCATCATTATTATTGACGGTGTTTATTTTATTTGGACGGAAGTCTATAATTATGATTATTAATATAGTCGAAGTATTATTAATAGTATTAGTAAATATGGTGACCAGTTTTAGACTCATGATATAGTCGAGAGATCAAATACATTTTTAAGCTCATTATATATCCGGAAATGTCACCATTCAATCTCATCAAATGTTCAAAATTTAACATGAAAATAAAATAAAATAAATGATTTTTATATCTATTCACACCACCCATCAAATATTCGAAATTTTTATGGAGTTGATTCATATTCAACTTCTTATGCATTTTTGTGTTCGTAAGTAGCCTTCATTTAATTCACAAATATTTTTAAATGGTAAAATTTCGAGCTTAACTATTGAAAATTAACCAACATGTTGATTCAGTGGTAAGTGAGCTACTCTCCAGACGAACTTTGACTTAATAATCACAAATTTGATCTTGAAATCGCACATGTTAAGAGAAATTAACTATATCACAACATGTAGTTTACTAAAAAAAAAATAGACATGAATGGATATTTTTAAATAAAATGAATCTTTAAAAGTGACAAATATTTATTGAGAAAATGACGACTTCTTAATAATTTATGAATTTATTTGCATTTAAATAAAATTTTAGCAA
Organism: Melianthus villosus; assembly: GCA_036897605.1. Lineage (NCBI taxonomy): Eukaryota > Viridiplantae > Streptophyta > Magnoliopsida > Geraniales > Francoaceae > Melianthus > Melianthus villosus. Next base: position 16,167 of record JAYMTC010000063.1, read on the forward strand.
TTTTAAATTTTGAAGCTTATTTATAAAGGTTTAGCTTGGTTTTTCGTAATTTTTTTTTGAATTTAATTTTTATTATTTATATTTAACTTTCACCTTTTTTATTTTTACTTCTTATTTTTATTTTGAAAAATATTTCTCTAATTTTATTAGTGCAGACTCTCGATGTAACTTTATTATAATAAAAATTTACTATTTAGTCATCCTTACCTCTTCACACTTGTATTTGCATCTTCATACATGTCCTTAATTATACTAATGTACTTTAATAAAACTCTTTTTCATAAAAATTCACCTTAATATTTTTCTTGAAACTTTATCATACGATTTTCCAAATTGATAGAAATCATATACAAGTCTCTCTTTCTAACTCTGTATTATTTCATAAGTTGTCGAAGTAAATGTATAACATATGTTGTTAGTCATTCTAACATAAAACCAATCTAATTTTTAGATGTTTCATAGCATAACTCACAAGTTTGATGCATCGATAGTTAGATAAACTTTGAATATCTCATTTTTTATTCTAAATGAGAACCAAAGTACTCTTCCAACATTAATTAGACATTTTTCTAGATTTTTAAATCTTGTTAAATAAGGTTGTCAATCACTAAATACCTACCTCATCAAGACATCTTCATACTTTAATTAGAATGTCAAATGACTCAACTGCTTTTCATGTTTTCATCTTTTTTAGAACCTCGGTTACTCTAGTATCCCCAGTTATTTGCATAAAATTTTGATTTAGATCTTTAAATGGTATACATATATCTCATATGCTTTGAGTATGATCT
>JAYMTC010000064.1:0-16895 GCA_036897605.1 Melianthus villosus
GCTAAAGATATCTTTTGCGACGGTTTTCATTACCGTCGCAAAAGCCCTACCTTTTGCGACGGTTTTCCTCCCATCTCAAAAAAAACTGTCTCAAATGGCCCTGTTTCTTGTAGTGTAATGTGTTTGTTGAGTGTGCAATGTGATTGTCATGGAATGGAGAAACTGTAAAGTTCGCAACAATACGACCGGTCACAGTCGATGTCGTAAATGTCCTGATTGGTGCAAATCACTAACCACTTATTGGGTACACGACATTTATTCGGGCTTTTCCTCGGCCAATAAGACTGCCTCGGTCCAACCCGAATAAAATCGGTAGAAACTCACTCTATGGGGGTGAACATGTTTGAGCCGCCACCTCATTTATCTAAAAGAGTAATAAGGAAAACTCACAAAAGGACTTTATCGAAAGTCTAAAACAACGAGAGATTCTGATTTTAATCTTTTAAGGGTTCGGAGGAATTGGTATGAAAATGGGAATGTGTTAGGCACTCCGATTCGCCCAAGCAAAATGCTTGGCCTCCACCCGGTTTTTCTTTAAACATGGTTGATCATTAGTTTGTTCATATAAATCTAGATGCATGGCAATGCAACAAGCAAGACCCTTGATTTTAGGTGAACATGTGATGTGATAAGACAACACTCATATTTCAATTTTATTTAAGCATGTGAGGTGAGGTCATTTTAAGCACCTACGGGTACATGCTCATCTTATTCTAGTATAGGTTCCCTATCGTACATAGGCATATTGGGGGGTACATATTTTACTACTCCTAGGCTCAGCTCACACAAATATACAGAGGAGTTATTCGAAGAAAGCATTTAAATGTTTATTAACAATCATTACAATTAATTGGACAGTACATAAATAATCCTAACATATTGAACTAAGTTTTCCCGACCATACTCCATCATGGTGGTTCCCCCACACCATGGTATTTATTCCCTTGCACACTCAGCAAACACATCAAAAAGCACAACAAGTATAAATGTATGCTAACATGTAACTGATAGATACATATTTAACATAAAGGAGATCTGACATAACAGAGGGAATCTGGAATACCAACAAGACATGTTGACCGAGACTACGCAATGCTGAGACCGAACTTGAGAGGGTCTCGGACTTATGAGAAGTCTCTCGTAGAAGAGGTCTTCAAAAGGGTTTTCGTATGGAGGGGGTGTGTGTCGGACCACAGTCTCCACCAACAGAACATCTGCATTCTCTTCAGACCAATTCAATCAAGGACTTTTTATAAAAGAACATCACGCTAACGTGTCCTCGGATCTATTGACCGAGAACCAATGACACATCAGTCTTGGCCAAGTTTCATTCACCTTGGCCGAAAACTGACCATTCAGAGGCTCAAGTAAAAAACAATACATTTCTAAAAATGGGATAGAACCTGTCCTAGGGTATCAGACAAAGGAGTCTACCTTTGTTTAGTTGCTCTATTGACTCACCAAACCAAGGTCTTTGGCCTCAAAATCATCACAGTAACTTGTTATGGATAAGGGCTAAGCACTATTTTTTTTTTCAAAATCTCAACGAGTAAATAAAAAAAATATAAGGAAGAATGGACCACACTCTATACAGAGAGCATCCAAACTTGAGTTAAATGGCACATATCTTCATTGCGTGAAGGTAAACCATTCAATACTTTCCTAACAACAAAGATGATGTCCTCCCATTATCTCTTGCATCATATGCCTCATTACGATAACCTAGTAAGCTAGTAGACTATCTAGATGGGAATTATCACAAAAGAGTAAAGGCAAACAGATAAATTTAAGCAATAAATAGCAGTAAATGAACAAATCTACCACATTCCCTCAGTTATGACTTGATATACAAAGTCAATAAAGAAGAGTTATTACCTTCAATATTGGATGGTTAATGCGATCTAACCTACCAAATTCTTTCTAAAGGCTTAACTTTCTTAAACTCATAGAAAATAAACTCTCAAAGTGACAATCTAACTCTTGAAAATGTCACAACGTATTTTACTTGCCAACATCTCCAACAATAGAGAAGTGTTCCTTAAATATGGGCTGTCTTTGTTTCCCAGCCCTTTGATCAACAAGTGATCCAAAGGTTGAAAAAAATGAAGCAGATCACCAATGGGCGGCGTCTGACACACGGCGTTGCCCATGGGATTGCCTGCTCTGGCCACAGCAGGATATCCTCTGACATAGAAGAGTGATCAGTTCTGGTAGTGTTAGTATATCAACCCTTAATTAACTTTCATTTTTAATTAATGGATCCAATATTGAAGGTTTTTAGACTCATTCTCCAATACTAAACTAACACTTGAATTGATCATTAGAAGCTAGGCATACCATGGTGGTAAGGATGACTTGAGCGTAGGCATCATACTTGAGACAACAATGCATGATGGCTTGTGAACTTGGATGATGAACCCTAGTGACTTGTATGAAAGATCAACCTAATAAGTTGGTAAGCAACATCAAGTTGATTTGAGTCGTGGAAGATTGAGCTTTGGTAATATCATGAACTGCCTTGACTCGTAAGTATTGTTCTTGAAGAGTTTAGAATCTTGACCATCTTGTTGGTGAATCAAATTGAATGAGGACTAACTTGTGAAAACAATCACGTTGTAGCCATGGTGTGTCACACACTAAGTCAATATCAGATACCTATGAGAAGGGGCCAGAGTGCCATATGAAAAATTTTTAAAATATAATTGGATATGATATTTAAATAGATATTTTTAATTACCTTATTTTACTTATATTCTTATGTATAAATAATGTATGTGTAAATGACATGAAAATATAATTACATTTTTTTTATGATACCAAGAAGGAAAATTAGAGGGATTTTTAAATTCCATCAGAACATGTGTCTTTTTAAAACATCTCATATTTAAGCTAAAATATAACAAAAATAAATTTTAAAACCATCCGTATAATTTATTCCATACATAAAGCAAGTTAAAAAAAATATGATAATTGAAATACGTTACAGAAACATAACTTAAAATATTAATACAGAGTTATTCTAATTTTTATGCCTCACGTAGAGTCATTGTTATCATCCTCATATTAAATCACGACACGTCCCCTCTTCTAACTACCAAGCTACATACTAAATTTTCTATTCATCCTTTCTCTATATATCTATTCAGAGATTAATTCTATCAATTCAAATTTCGTATGTTGCACAACAGTGACTTTGCTAGTCATGGACATGACAATATCCTTACTTTTTTTAGTACCACTTTTCACGATCGTATTTTCACCGTCGGTAAACTTACGGAACACAGTTAATATCACAGTCAATATCACGTCGGATCATCACCTCATTTGTTTTTAAAAAAAAGTTAATAAAGAAATCAACATGAGTCATTGCTTCAAGCAAGTGAATAGTTGTAAAAAGAAGCCATTCTGAGCTTAAAAGCAAATCAAAGCATATGCAAGCTTGTACCAATTTTGCACGTGAAGTCTGTCCTCTTTGATGTTCGAATCCAGTACTAAGGTCTGATCAAGGTTATATTCTTCCTTGTCTAGGATCAAGTATAAAACAGGTAGTCTTGACATATATAAACATGTTACAAAGCACTTGTTGGTCTGGAAAATGGACAAGGGAAACAAGAGGATGGCTGTCCTAGTTGGCTGCAATTACCCAAATACTGGAAACGAGTTACATGGATGCATAAATGATGTACTCTCCATGCAAGATGTACTACTGAATCGATTTGGATTCGACGGTAGCAACATCGAGATCCTCACTGACAAACAAGGGTCTGCAGTTATGCCCACAGGTGCAAACATTAAGAATGCACTTGAACAAATGGTTACCTGGGCCGAACCTGGTGATGTCCTGTTTTTTCACTATAGTGGACATGGGACTATGATTCCATCTCACAAATCTGGACATCCCTTTAGACAGGATGAAGCAATTGTGCCTTGTGATTTCAACCTCATCACAGGTTGGTCTATTCAGTATCTCTACTACTACTTCTCTTGTTCAATAGCTATCTTTATTAAAAGCTCGAACTGATAGTAGTAGAAGGCAATCATTCCCTCACGCAAAAGCGTAGCTCATAACCAACTACCATAATATATGACCTAATAATGGTCATTTACAAATACACGAGAAATTGCAGCAACAGAAGTTCGAACCTTGACCTCATTCTCTGATACGATGTTAAATAATCATCTCTACGAAAAACTCGAACTGATAGTAAAAGGCGAATTTAATTGATACATATATTTCAACATCTCTTACTTACATGCTTTCCGGTTAATTTTTCTTTGGAATATTTGCAGATATGGACTTCAGGCGACTGGTAAACAGGGTACCAAAGGGAGCAAGCTTTACAATCATATCAGATTCTTGCCACAGCGGGGGGCTGATTGACAAAGAGAAAGAACAAATTGGGCCATCATCAACTCTTCTAAGCACAACTAATAATTCCATAGTTACTAATACCCGCAGAAGCATCCCCATTGCATCCGTTATGCAACATCTCTCATTACTGACACACATAAACACATCAGATATTGGCACCCATCTTCTAGAGTTGTTTGGAGGCGATGCTAGCCTCCAGTTTCGCTTACCTTTGCTTGAACTTGATTTGCTGGATTCGACAAAGACTGACGAGGGGATCTTGCTCAGTGGGTGTCAAGCAAATGAGACTTCTGCAGACATGAATCCAACACAGAGTGGGGGAAAGGCTTATGGTGCATTCAGCAATGCCCTTCAAATTGTTTTCAAACAGAATTCGGGTCAGATGAGCAACAAACAGGTTGTTTTATTGGGAAGGAGGGTTTTGCAGGAACAACGATTCGATCAACATCCGTGCCTTTACTGCAATGATACGAATGCTGAGGCTACTTTCTTGTGGCAGCCTTGATTGCATCTCTAACATATATTAGCATATGCTGCTGTCTGTGTGTTGTTTTCTGTTATCATTGTTGTGAAAATGTCATTCCTAAATAATGCCTATGTGGTTGTGCAATAATTTAATAAAGGAAATATTCCAAATCATGGGAAATTGTAAGAGAATCAACATTCAATGGCAATAGGCCTGCCATTAATTATAAATATGTAATCCACAAGTTAAATTTATAGATGAATTTCAGAAAAAATAAAATTACCAAAAACAAATTCACCAAAATATTTGAATTATAATTAATTTATATATTTTAATTTTTGAAATCAAATACAATTTGCATCTGAACAATTTGAATTCAGATGACTAAAATCAGTATCCAAGATTTAAATTCAAGTACACACTGTTAAATGCCAACTAGTACAGTCTGATTTCTGTCCCAGCCACCTACACTTTCCTTTGATCGTCCATAGGGAGTATGGACTCGCTCGTGATCAATATTAACTCTGAACTTCAGTAACCCGAATACAAAGAAAATAAAAAATGTTCAATTGAAGCCTCAATCTAATAAACAAGTGACATTCAAATGCTTAAATATGAATTAATATGTGACTCTGCAGTTATAGGCAAATCCTTCTGACAATACCACAAAGTATTCACCATTTTTCATATACATTTCGTGACCTAAACAATTTTTCAATGACCCAACGGACATGGAAGGAATAGCCAAACCAACAAACCACTGTAACTATAACAGTATTGCATTTTGAAAAAATATTTATATTAAAGGAAATATTATTTTCAAGAAAAGTAATAAAAGATTTAATTTTTTTTTTAAATTTAATGAATCAAAAAAATAAATTTATCAAACCATATTTTGAAGTGCTTGTTTCTTAATCTATGCATAAATATAATTGACTGATCTTTGTAGAACAGAGAGAATACTTTTTTTAATGTATACTCTTAGATATGCATTAACATCTTTCTTATCTTTACACCCATTCAAATACATAGAAACATCACAAAACTTACCAATTTACATCTACTGCAGAGTAAGTTCTATATTGGTATTCACAAATGAAGGAAAACAGAATCTCCAACATATGACCGAGGTGTAGGGCATGAGAGCTTTCAGATCACTATAAATTTTTTCCCGGGTTAGAAGATGAACAAGAGCAAATCATATCACCTGTAAAAGTCAGACCAGTGAATCACCCCTTAGAATGTTCAATTTACATAGAGGACAGGTTGCATTTATCCGAAGCCACCCGCTGATGCATCTACAATGGAAATGGTGGTTGCAAGGAAGCCTATTCAACTCTGCTCCATCTATATACTGAGAAAGGCAAATGCAGCACTCCTACCGGGTAAGACATTCACATTATTAGACTATCAAGTTTATTTTTATTCAACACGAAGAACAATTGAGCAAAGAAAAGAATTTTCAGTTTTCTTCATGCTACACAAGCATACTTGTGAAGAATCCACTTTAAAAGTTGCACCGTTCATGCACGTTAAACATCAATGAAATATGTTATGTCAGCTAAGGTATTTACCAACTTAACCACTTGGCAAGTTCACGTCACATACATCAGCATCTGCCTTAAACTTACATATAATATAACCTAAACCCGATGTCAAGGTTCCCATTTACCTCGAAGACTTGATTAGTGTAGAACGATATGTTTGAAAGTAGGGGTGTAAATGAGCCGACCCTCGGCTCGATAAGAATTAGAAATTGGCTCGTATTTTGCTCAACATCATATCTTAATTGTTTTAAATGATAAAGAATGATTTCGGAAGGAACAGAATATGAATTTTCACTTCTGAATTACTTTCTACTATATTTTCATCAAATGGAAGATGTGAACAGAACATAAAAATTTAAGAAAATTAAAAATTCAGTTTAAGTTTTGAGTCAAAACAATGTTTTAAGCATATGAAATGTTCGATTGGAAAAAAAAAACAGCGATATGATAAACAAAATTCAGGGTAGCTAAATAAAAAGAAAGCATTGAGACGCACCGAATCTTCTAGTGGAATAGAAATTTCAGCAAAATTGCTGCTGCCTGGCTCCACTATCCTCTGGGAAAAATTCTGCTTTTTATTATGATCAAGGCCCCTCATTGAATTAGCATGACGAAACCTATACTTAGGAAGTATATTAATATCATCTTCAGATGCACCCTCTCCAATACTCGCAGCATAGGCAATTGCTACAATTGGAACGCAGCAGAAGATAGCAATGAAAATAATGCATGCCATCCCAATGCAAAATATAATATAGAACAAGTCGAAGGCTAGAAAGACAACTGTTAACCTGCAGTTTATGTGCCACAGTCATCAGTGATTTGATATAGTTATTAATCCCTCCACAGAAGGCAAACCCAAAAGTACATCACGGTTAGAAATGCATGCTATTTATCCAAGTACCATTTCTGAAATGGAGGACTAGATAGCAAAGAAAATAGTGGATGTCATCAGTTTAATGCAGATGTAATATGAAACAAAAGGCTAGAAAGAACACTGTTAACCTGAAGTTTTTCTGCCATGTTCATTCATCACTGGTTCATTATAATCAGTAATTAACATTCCCTCCAAAAAAGGCAAACCCAAAATACATCATAGTTAGCTAATTAATTCATATTTTGGTGTAAACCTTAAGATTCTTCACGGGATATCTCAAAGGGTCCTCTTCTTTATTTACTATTGTGGGTCATGGAATAGCAGTATCTGATAATTATTACAAACAAGACAAGATGATTCGACGCGCATGGATACCAATATGCATAATGACAGGACTACAGCATGGGACACTGTGGTCTACTTGATGAGAGATAAATGTGGAACATTTTTACGGAAGTATTTAGAAGAATATTTGATACGTACCTCTTATACTAGTAGATACAATACAGAATAGCTTGAAAAGAAGAACGAAGAGATAGGTGTGAGAAATCAACAGAGGGAGAGAAACGAGTAAGAGATAGAGAGGCTGAGAGCAATGCTCAAATATTTGATATATTCATTGATAAGAAAAATGTATCTCTAGAAAGTATATATACTAGGGCAACAACAAAATTGTCTACTCAAACCATATGCCCATATTTGTAGCCCAATAGTAAGTTTGTATCAATATTTGTCCCGCAAGGGACAAGAGATCAAAGAATTTCAAAAGCAGAAAAAAAAAGATTGTATTATTATGGTTCTCACCAATAGAGACGGGGAGAATCTTGCAGAAGTGCTTGGCCGCCAGAAACAATCCAATAGAATCCGAACACCCACCAAACAGATGATGTCATAGTATTCAATGATTCCAGCCTTTTCAGAATACTGAAAAACAAGCATTGTCTTCATAATACAGCTTCCAAATTTTCATACTTGCAATATATCAGGCAAATCACATCTTCACTTAACATTTATAACTGTCATACTTTTAGATGAGCATGTGGTGTCACATAGCCCTCTTTGGGCAACACAAAACTACAGTTGGACTCCCAGGAAAATCAAAACTGGTTAGTTGGGATCACCCAGTTACATGTCTCTAAAATACATTAAAATGTTACTTAAAGTGAATCAAATTCTCCATATCTTTAACAGTATATACCACTGGGCCAGTGGAAATACCTTTTTTTAATGGCTAAGCCAATTGAAAAGGAATAAAATTATGAATTATAGAAAAGCATAAAATGTCCCTCTTAAGGCTGATTAAGGCAGTATAAATGTTAAATCCATTTTCATATTCTAAGGGAATGTATGGTGGCCATAGCGGGATCGACCCTGTGGTCCGACAAATGAACCCCCTCTCACTCTCCCAACTCACTGTTCAGATCAGTATTCAAATCACTGATCAGGGAAATGGAATAATTATGCGCCTAGCAGCACGGTTTTACATACCACCGTAATTTTCCAGTAACAAGCTGTTTGGTTCGTAATCAAAGCAATGATTTCCGAAACTTAAATGAAAATCAAGATACTTGTGTTTGTTTCAAATAGTAGTTGGTAATCTTGATTCCCTATTAATCAAGATACCCATGAACTTGGTAATCCTGATTTCTCCCAAAAAGCTAGGTAATTCGGATTAGGGAATATAAAGTCTGTTAAATTACTAATATATCCAAACTAAAACTAAAACAAAAACAAATTCTATTTTTGTTTACCTCTTTGCAATTAAACAAACTCAAAAAAAAAAAAAAGATTGAAAATTTTTATTTTTAAATATAGTGTCACAATATTCGTACAAAAAGATTATTATAATTTTTTTCAATGTTTCAATTTTTATTTTGTACATAAGTTTGTACGTTTTTATACTTATTTCTTTGAATTATCATCAAAATTTTAGTCCATTTTTTGAAGTATACGTGATTGATTATTTTGGTATTGAATGTATAATAATAGAATTTGATACAACTTGATCATACTATATTTGTTACATTTTCAAAAGATAGAGCAAAATGAATTTGTTAAAGGTTAAAGTACTTTCAATAAAAACTCTTTTTTATTATTCACACATTCTCGATTTTTTTACTTAAGATGTTTAGGTAGATTAATGTAAACAATTTATTTATGATTATATAAAAGATATTAGTATTGTTATATAGGACATTATGAAGAATTAAATTAAATGTTTTAGCAATTATTTGACGAACCAAACACATATATGAGAATTCTGGGAATTATTGGTTCAACCAAATATGATAATCATAATTATTCCAAAATTAGTATTTCGGAGAAGTAGATTCCAAAAATTTGATTAAAAACGTGTAATCAAGATTCGGCGAACTAAAATTGACGCATCTTCAATTGTAATGCAGATGGTCAACATATTAGAGCTTTCCCACACAAGTACCACGTTTTCCATCACATATTAGCGTGCATGCACAAAGGATATATTCCGTTGGTTTGATATCGCGTTTGAAGAGTTGATTCTACTTTGAGATTCTCGATTTTTGCCTAAAAATAAAACTCCAACGCAGAATCACTCAACTCAAACGTAATGCTAAACAAGTCAATGTCAGCAAATTACTTATAAACTGTTATTATATCAAAATGACCAAATTATTAGCAATTTAGCAAGACAAAACCGTACAAGACACGTACTCGGGTTTGGGAATGAAGGATTCGGATTTGTAAATTTATCGATTCAACAATTATAAAAAGATTATGATTTGAATTCCTCGTAGGATTCCTAATATAGGATTTGAATGACATATATACATACAATATATTTATATAAAGAACCTTAGAACTATGGATCAATGTTTTTACTATTGTTACGAATTATAAAATTTATTAGTAGATAAAAATATAACTAACATATAATTCAAATAAGTCTATATTATTACTAATTTTTATGACTTAAAAAAATCTATTTTTAGACTTACTGCCAAAAAAAATAGACAAATAGAAAAAATAAAGAATCTACTAATTCAATAATCCGGAAAATCCTTTTCGCATTTTTGCATAATATTGATTAAATCTCTCTAAACAGAGAATCTGTATTTGGTAGCAAAATACTATTAATATGAAAATTCTGAAAAGAAAATGGAGGAATTGAAGAGAAAAATGACAAGTACCTGGAATAATAGTGGGAAGAAGGGACGTCAAGATAGACAAAAGAGACATGCAAGAGAGACTGGAAAACACAGCCAGAAAGCCAAACCCTGAGAGGGGTAGAGGGCTTCTCTCTAAAAGTGGACAAAAGCACTACAATTGAGACCAATACGAAGGCTAGATTCCATATCAGGTCCAGTACCACAATTGGACTCCAGTATGAGAAAATTTCACCGGCCATGGGTTGGTCAAGGTCATCGGATCGATCTCCGGAGAACAGACGGGGCCTATAGCGAGAGATAGGAACAGCGGCGAGGGTGTTGATCAGTGTGGAGTAGTGGAGAAAACAATCAGTACCTCCTCCTCTTCCTCCTCCATTGATTGATTGCTCTTCCTCCATCATAAAAAATTGTTGCAGAAAGAGAAAGAGTGGGTGACTGAGCTGGTGGAGTTGTTTTGTTTTTGTTGGGAGAAAATGGTGACAGTAGAGTAGTAGCAGTGGCACTCACTCCCCTCACGGTGGACGAAACGACGTCACTTTCTTTGGAATTAGACCCGTGTTTTGTTTTGTTTTATTTATAGAGGATAAATCCTATTTTTTTCCTTAAATTATATTTATTTTTTTTTAATTGGTCCTTCCCCCTTTTATTATGGTCTTTGAATTTATTTTTGCATTTCAAATAAATCATTCCTCCAAATTTCATCAATAAAAAAAATTGACTTCCAATCGTTTAAGTAGCAAAAAATATAGATGTAAATATGAATTGAATTAAAAGAAATTAGAAAAAAATTTGAAACAATCTAAAAATGCAACACAAAGAAAACTGTAATTTTTAAGTTTATAAACTTTTTTGAAAATGTAATTTTATTAACTTTATAAATTTTGAATTTCATTTGAATAATTTAATTATCTTCTAATTGGTTTGAATTTTTTTAATTATCTTCTTAGTAAAATATTGAAATAATCTCTTAATTCATTTGATTTTTTTTTTTCATTTTTTATCACTCCCTATATAAACTATATAAATATAATACTCCCAGCTAATTTTTGTTGCCTTCTGTTTAAACTTTACTTATTCATTTATATATGCATTCATTTTAATAATGTTTTTAAAATATTTAGTGCCAAAATGTAAAGAAATATCATTCTATAAAATATAACCACTATGATATGATATAGATAGAATGTGAAAAACTTGATCCCAACTTGGATTGAGCATTATTGCAACACAAGTTCTTGTAAGTAAACTATAATTAAAATATTTATTTACTTTTAAGTATTGGGCTTTGATGGTTTAAGAAAATGATTCTTTATCTAATATGTAAACTTATTAATATTTAAAATGGATATTAAAATTGATAATATTCAAATATAAAATAAATTTAGTTATCACGCTGTTTATAATAATTTAAATTGAGAAAATTAACGTTTTCAATTCTAAAAGTTTTACATCAAAATTCATTTTAACGAATAAGCACTAAGTAAACCTTTCTATTAAAAGATTAGTAAAAAATCACTTAATATTTAATAATTAAGTAAACTTCTCGTTAAATAAAAGATAACAAACGATTTTAAGAGAACCCTTGAAAGAAAGTGCTGTAACAGGGACCTTCAAGACAGTTCAAGTGAAAATACACTAAATTAACTTAATTAAGAGATTTCATGCATTACAAAAGACTTGGGGCTAGAATTTACAGACAACATAATATTTGCTGACCCAAGGACCGTCAGCAAAGATGACACACTAAGATAATATGATCATAGCAATGATAAAACTAAATTGACATCATTTCTTACATAATAGATTTGTATGAAGATTCGGTCCAAAATATCCATAGATTGGTAGAGTCTATCAACAAATCAAATGAGGTGAAAGAATGTCATTTCTTACATAACAGATTTGTAGGAAGACTCGGTCCCAGATATCCTTAGATTGGTAGAGTCTATCAACAAATCAAATGAGGTGAAAGAATGTGGCAAGAGTACAGGATCCATGTATTCGTCACTATTTTCTAGTAGGCTTTTCTTTGGCACCACCTGCATAGTAAGGAATATATAAAATTTTATTTGGGGTAAACATAACCATACTGCATCTAGCGTGATATGAGGTATTGATTGTGGAACATTGCATCCCCTGGAATATTGGAATTACGACATAGGACTTTTAAGCTGCTGGAGAAGGGCTACTTGCCTCCCTCGTCCTAGCTAAATTCCTGTCTTTCACTTTTCCTATTTCAGGGGAAAAAACTATGTTTTTCTTATCCATGCATTTTTAGTTTGTCACCCACAACTATTTTTCCTCTAAAAATGGCTTTATATATAGGGTATTGACAAAAAGTTGACATAACAAAAGTGGCAAGATTATGGACTTGGTTTCAGTCCTTGTCTATGTGGAGAAGGTTCCTAAGTTCTTCAAAGTTGCATCTCCATATATGATATGCCCTATTTGGCGATTACGAGTTCCATTTAGAGCAGCTATAATTGAAAATAAGTATTTCCTATAGGTTTCATATATAACTATTTTTTTTATATGTCAGTCACGAAGCAGACATGAACTGCATGTGCAAGCAATTTTCATGTTCAAGCAATCTTTTGTTGAGACTCCAGCATAGAGGATATGTTTCGCAAGTTTTCATAAATAAAAAGAAGGTAGAAAGATCCAATTACCTTATTTGGCTCATTGAAGGAATTTTCATCCATCAGATTATGAGATGTGAGTATAGTTTGGGTTGATCCAGATAACTGAATGGCATTTGGTTCCAATCCATCCACAGAAATCTTAAGATTCACTGTCTCGTCCCCAAAATTCACTACCTGCAAACAAATAAAAAGAAATACATATTTACAAAATTATAACATTGCACAGGTCTCACGTAACTGTCCGAAAGGGTGGGTTAAACATCAACTCAAACCATTGCAAAAATGTTTTGTGAAACTGCAAGAATCCTCAACCTTTATTCTGAGGTATCTTTTGTTATCATCTGTGCTTTTCCAAGTAATTGCAGAGGAAATAAGGGAGGAGGTAGATGAATTTGTTTTCAGTGTGGTATCATGGACAGTTGCTCCACTTGATTCACTGAAAAAATGTTGCACCCAGTAGCTAGGAGTGCCATAAAGATGCGATGCATTAAAGACAATTGCATCTGGATTCCACCTTAAGAACAAATGTCCTCAAATTTTAGATAAGCATAAGAAACGACACCAATGAGCATTTCAAGAAGCTAAAATAAAAAACAAGTTAATTTGGAGGAGAAAAGGTACGAGAAGATTTACTTCCTATCATTGGCATTGACGAAAAGTGGTGCATAGCTTGCCATCTCAATGACATCGCTGCAATATACGAAATAGCCTGAAGTTAGATCCATGTAAATGATTGGTTATAACCATTACATTTATAGCATTGCTGCGAATGAGAAGGTTTCTAAGAAACTACAGATCAGTAAAGAGGGTGGAATGGTCTCTTGCCGGTCAATAATCTGGATTAAGAGGCATATTTTAAGCTTGTACGACTCTATAGTGGAAAGTTCGGTTGTGATCACAAGACATGAGTCCTTGTGCATGTTTCCAACAAATTTTATTCACTCATCACTATTAATTGTCAGACTTCCATAAGAAGTAATCCTATCAAATGGAGTTTCCCCTATAATAAATAAGAATAATGTCAAAATTGCAAAACCTGTTCTTCTCTAGCCCAATAAGGAATGCAGCTTCTCCCAACGCTGCTAAGAGACTTCCTGTTCCAGCATCTTTTCCAGTGACAGCATACTCACTCACAAATGCCTGAAAAAGTATGTCATTGCAGGCTTAATAACAAAGATTTATTCAACTAAAATTAATAAAACATGCTAACACGCATCATCAGCACCTTTGGGCCATTACGTGACGTATGATCAAATTGATGAGCCATAGAGAACATATTTCTGGCTGAAGTATAAATCTAGCCAAGAAAACGCAGATCGTAAGAATATGGTAGGTTTCAGATTGCCAGCTGAATATACAGCACATTCATGTTATAACACATAATAAAGGATAAGAAGTATAAGTCATTCATATATAGAAGTAGTAATTATAGAACATGCTCCTGATCAAAGTGATGAGGCATATAGAACATGTTGCTGGATAAAGTATGACTCCAACATAACAAAAAAAAACACAGATTGTAAGAAATGCTTTTCACCTTTCAGGATAAATAAAAACAATTCATACATATAGTGCAGTAGTAATTCATAGAACTTTACATGGAAATCGTATAAATCGGCTGGGGGATCCAATTGTCGAGAAGATCCATCACAGTTTGAGATCATTCTTATATCTGGATAGGCACGTCTTATAGCAGAATAAAACTTGAGATAATTTCCTGATAAAAAAAATATCAGTTCTGATTGTCTTCAAGAATCTTAATTTCCATTTACTACCTATCATACAACATTCAGAATTAATGGGTGCGAGACATCAGAAGGCACAATGGATTTGACCATGGTGTACCTTGAGAATTTCGGGGAGTTGTCATCCTTTGGCAAAAAACCATCTATCTTAAAGGCTTGGAAAAGGTAACTATGAATCACCATATGTTCACGTGGGATGATTCTAATATTTGGTGTTAGAAATTGGAAGGAACATAGATCCATTTCACTGGTGTTCAGTAGTGGATTGACTTAAGTAACGAAAGCCAGTATGGTTTACAATATAGTGATGATGCAATTTTTGGCAGAAAAGATTTAATTATTTGAAGTAAATGAGATGAAATCGACTCGATCAAGTTTATATGTCTCACGAATATATACAAGTTTAGTTTAGTACATTAGATGAATTAGATACCCAAGTTTGAGTATTATAAATAATGCATCAGATATCCAATACTTTAAAAAATTCTTAAGATATATACGTATTTGGGCCAATTACCTACCAGCTTAACCTTTTAGGTAATTCGGTATTTCAACGAAAACCAAATAAATAAGCATATCAAAGTAATTGACCCAAAGAGTATTTAAACCTCGATAATTCTTTTTCCCACAATCTTCATTCCCAATAGCAACATATCTTAAGTCGAAAGGTTCTGGGTGTCCCATAGCGGCCCGAACTGAACCACATGCAGAACTAGGATCACCTCGCGCAAACTCAATGCCATCTAGCGCTTCCTGCAGTCAAATATGATCAAGGATTTTTATTTTACATATCAGTAGTAACTCCCTTTTCCGTTATCAGTAAAATGTATTTTTTGCTAGTTGCTAGACATGAATTGTCAAAATGTGTACGGAAAAAGTGGTTGTTGCATCATATCAGCTAACATGGTTTTAAGATTTGCTACCTATTCAAAATAGAGAAGAAACACTACCATATCCCATCACTTAACAGCACAAATAAGAAGATTCATAATAATTGAAATACATTCAAGGTGCAAGTTACATAGTCAGGAAATGTGAACAAAGAAAGATTATAAGCATGTGTAAATTCTCCATATTTCCACCCTAGAGCAGAGAACAAAACAAGCCAAATATGTGCATTGATTATGAGATTCTTGTTTTCCTTTTGGGGATTAGAACTATCTTGTTGTACAAGTTGTGGTTTTTGCACTTCCCAATCAGCTGCAGCAAGTGGGGGAGTATTAAGTCTCAACAGGTTCCAACTCAATCCGTGAAATGACAGTACATGCTTCTAAATTTTGAACCTTACTCAGAATAACATAACTGGTGCTCAAAAATCAAGTCCGGTGCTTAACTTTCTGGAAAAAACTTGGTTCTTTTAAGTTGTGTAAATATATGGTAAAAACTCTAGGTATTTAGATAAGGAAAGCTGTTTCGACCAACTTATATTTTCCTGAATACGTGAAATCAATTAAATAAAATAGAATCAAATCAGAAACATCAGAATCTAATAAATACATGTATAATTATGTCCAAAACTGTAGAGAATGATGAGTAATTAATACATAAAATATGTATCGTTTAAGACCTAACAATAGGTTATGCATAAATTATATACATTCCATACAAATCTTTAGTACTTTTGTTTTAATATTTCATCGGTTATATTTGTTGTGGATATTTGGATTGGACACCATTTTCGGGTGTGCGATTAATTACAAATTAAATTTGTGATTTTTTATAAAAGTAATAACATTACAAAATTTTATATGTAAAATCATCTCATTTTTTCTTTATAGAGTTATAATACGATTGTTTTTAAATAATATAAAACTTTAAAATAGGCAAGTAATATATAACAAATGACAAATATTAACTTTTATATAAATTATTTTTAGACCTGCCTTTCAAAAATTGTATTAGTAATGTAAGAGCATATTAACCATTAGTATAGATATGCATCATAAATCATATAAATATATAATAACATAAGTGAAAATTTCTCAATTTTATACATGAAAAGTTACTATTTATCTCTGTAATTGAAAATGATACAATGAGATTTAAATGAAAAGGTTGAGGGTAAAATTATAACGATAATTTTCTTTTATCAAATTTTCCTTT